>VMDO01041932.1:0-10867 GCA_007922755.1 Pedetes capensis | reverse complement strand
TGGTGCTGGGAATCGAACCCGGGACCTCAGAGACTGCAGAGCGGTGCTCTACCAACTGAGCTAAATCCCAGCCCCTCATTTGTCACTAGGGAGTATAAAACCCTTTTTTAAAACAAGACTATTTTAGAGAAGTTTGAGATTCACAACAAAACTGAAAGTATAGAAATTTCTCATACCTCCTGTCCCCATACATGCGGAGCCTCCCCATTATCAACATCCTTCACCAAAGTGGTACATTTGTTAAACTTGATGAGCCTAGTGGGTGCCATGGCACATGCCTATTAATTCCATAGACTCAGGAGTCTGAGGCAGAAGGATCACATGTTCAAGGCCAGAGGCAGCCTACACACTGTTATCCTGTCTCAAACTAAAAACTGAAAAAGGGGCTGGGGTTGCAGCTCAGTGGTGGAATACTTGTCTTACATGTGTGAGGCCCTGGTTTTAGCCCCCAGTACTGCAAAAAATTGATAAGCCTACATTAAAACATAATTATTACCCAAATTACAGTTTACATTAGGACTCACTGCTAGCATTGTACATCTACGGATTTGGACACATGTGTCATGACATATATCCACCATTGTAGCATCACAACAAGTATTTTCACTGTCCTAAAAATTATCTATGCTCAACTTCTGGAAACTACTAATCCTTTCACTGTATCTATAGTTTTGTCTGAAGAATATAGTTTTCCATAGCCACTTTGAAGCCAGTATTTGGAAATCAAAATTCTTTAAACACTGCTCACCAGCACAATGTTTTGAGAAAACATTTAAAGTATGGTTTTATGCATTCTGCTTCCCACTGCTCAAAACAAAAGTTTTTTTAAAAATAAAGCTTAAAAATCAACATATCTTGAAAATATTTTTCAAACCAAAACAAACATCTCAAAAGCTTTTTGCAGATATGATGATTAGTGAGATGATTCAGCCTCAAAGAATGTTTTCTCCAGTGGTGTTCTGATGATTGTATTTTCAGGACTTGATTTAGCTAGATTATTTTCTCAAAACCATATTTATTTTCTATTTTCAGACTCAACCAAGAGACCAAGAAAATTTGAAACCTTAAAGCTTCAACATAAAACATTTGTTGAATAGAGGAATCATCTTTTCATTTTTGTCTTGGCTGTCATGATACTGAAAACTATGTTGGGTAGAGGTAACTTGCTCTCCCTTTTGCTACACAATTTTCCTATAACTAAGTTCTTATTTAGCCTGCAGCCATAGCCCTGTGGCATCCAATCCTGTTAGATCTTGGAAGCTAAGCAGGGTAGGGCCTGCTTAGTACTTGGATGGGAGACCGCCTGGGAATACCAGATACCGTAGGTTTGGGAGAAGGACCTGGCAACCCACTCTCAAGAAACAATCCACCATTGAAAACCCAATGAATACCAGAGAAGCACTGACATTACTGTTTTGTCTGTTACACATAGTGTCACTATGGGTTGGATAGTGACTCGACAGCACCTAACAATACCACCAACAAGATCTTATTTATCTGCTCTGGTTCCCTGAAATTTTCTGTTAATCTCTTTCTAATCCATTTTGCATATAGGGAGAGATACTAGTGACAAGGGAAACATAAATATTTCAAATGTCTACAAACAAGAAAAAAAACCTCAGTAGAAAATGAGAATAATATTTGAACCAGTATTTCACATGATAGGAAAGATCCATCTTTAGAAAAATACTCAGTTGCAGTACTATTCACACAAATTTGGAAAATCATGAGATATTGCTTAACACACATAAATGGCAAAATTAGAAAGTAAGATATAGTGATGATATGGGGAATCATATTCTCATGTACTTCTGGTTGGAGTGTGAACTGAGATAGTAATCTGGAGGGACCTAATGAAATTAATTATGCACAAACCCTATGACTGAGTTTATGTTCTGGAACAGATCCATTAAAGTACTTGTGGCATGATAACATCATTACAATTGGATAATTGTAATAGTAATGAAAACAGCCTAGATGTCTAATACTTGGGGACTGGATAAGTAAAATATGATATTTGCACATGCTAAGAATACTGGGATTTAGCTCAGTGGGTAGAGTGCTGCGCTGCAGTCTCTGGGGTCCCGAGTTCAATTCTCAGCACCGCAAAAATGGGAGAAGGGCCTGGCAATCCACTCGCAAGGCAATCCCGAAACAGTCAGCCATTGAAAACCCTATGAGGGTCGCTATTAGTTGGATACCAACTCGACGGCACCTAACAACAACAGCAACAAGAATACTATTTAAGGTCAAACCTATACTCTAGACAGATTTCTTGGTCAGCTTTGGCTGCTACAATGAAATACTATAGACTGGGAGGCTTAAACAACAGAGATTAATTTTCTCATAGTCTTGGAGATGAGATGTCCAACACGGGGGGCCATCATGGTGTGGTTCTTGTGAGGATTCTCTTCTTGGCTTTCAGATGGATTCCACTGTGTCCCCACTCCTGTGTGTGTGTGTGTGTGTGTGTGTGTGTGTGTGTGTGTGTGTGTGTATGAAAGAGGGGGAGAGAGAGAGAGAGAGAAAGAGAGACACAGAGAGAGACAGACAGACATAGAGGGAGAACACAAGAGAGCTTACAAGGGAGCTCTGGTGTCTCTTCTAATAGGGCACTAATTCCATCATGAGAGTTGTATCCTCATGACCTCACCTAACCATAATTACTTCCTAAAGGCCCCTCTCCAACTCTTTTCCAACTATCATCATATTGGATGTTAGAACTTCAACTTATGAATTTTGGAGGGACACAAACATTCAACCCATAACATTTTTCCCAAGGCCTGCCAAAATTAATTTCCTTTCACATGCAAAATACATTCATTTCATCTCAATATCCCCAAAGGCTTAATTCATTCTAGCACATGAACTCTACAGTTTTAAGTTTCATCTAACTATTATCTAGATTAGATATGAGTGAGACTCAGGGCACAATTCATTTCAAGGCTAATTTCTCTCCAGCTGTAAGCCTCTGAAACCAGACAATTTATGCTGTGTGGTTCCAAAATACAATAATGAGACAACCATGGAATAGACTTTCCCATTCTAAATGGATGGAGAAATAGGAAAGAAGGAAGGGGTGACAGGTCCCAAGCAAGTCCAAAACTTAGTAAGGCATTAAATCTTAAAATTCAAGAATAATTCTCTTTGGTTCAAAGTACTGCCCCCTGGACCCACTGGAGTGGTGGTCCATCCCAATGATCCTATTGGTGGGCGTCATGACCACAAACCTCTGCTAGGGTTGTTGTTGTTGTTAGGTGCCATTGAGTTGGGTCTGATTCACAGCAACCCTATGTACAACAGAACAAAACACTCCCCGACACTGTGCCATGCCAAGCACTATGACAGTGCTTCCCTGCCATTCATAGGATTTTCCATGGAATGGATGATTAGTTTGGAAGTGGGCTTCCAGGTCCTTCTCCTAAGCCTACAGCACCCAGTATTCCCAGGTGGTCCCCCATCCAAGGACTAACCAGGCACGACGTTGCTTAGCTTCTGAGATCAGGTGAGATAGGATGCTAGCTAGGGTGGGGGCACCTAATTCTCCAGGAGCCCTTTCCCTAAGGTTTTACAAGGAAGTCCTACCTCCAAGGATTCGAGGCATAGAAAATTTATACTGGTGAAGCCAAGGCAATGGCCATATTTTTTTGAAATGGAAGAGACAGCTCTGATGATCTTTAATTGCATTTTGGCTTATTCTTCCTTTTTCTTGAAGAATTATACATGCTTTCAGTTGTTGTTGTTAGGTGCCGTCGAGTCGGTATCCGACTCATAGCGACCCTCTGTTTAACAGGGGAAACACTATTGTCAGTGCTTCTCTGCTGTTCATAGGGTTTTCAATGGCAGATTGATTTTTGGGAGGGGGTTGCCAGGTCCTTCTCCCAAGCCTACAGCTTCTGTTGTTCCCAGGCGGTCTCCCATCCAGGTACTAACCAGGCCTGATCCTGCTTAGCTTACAAGATCTGACGGGATCAGATGCCACAGGGCTACAACTGCAGGCCATGCTTTCAGTAGGATAGCCTTATGGTTCCAGCCTGTGAAATCCAAGAGATCTGACAGCCTTCCTTCATTCCATCGTCTTCTCTGACCCCTTTAATTCAAGCTAGCAGGGACTCTGGTGGTGTAACTCCATCTCTACTACTGGCTTCTGTTGACAAGGATGATTAAGCACATGAGTCACACTCATGATCTCTTTTTTGAATCATGTTCACACACACCCTTAGTGTTCACTTCAGAAGAAATTTTCTTATTTTTTTGCATCATAGATAGGCTGAGAATTTTCCAAGTCTCCAAGTTCTGGTTCTTTTTGCCTAATGATTCTTTCAATTCATCTGTCTCCTTTTACACTTTATTGTAAGCAGTCAGGAATAACCAAGCCACTCGTTCAGTACTTTGCTCAGCTAAATATCCAATGTTATGCTTGCAGGTTCTACCTTCTACCAAACATTAGAATGTATTTCAGCCAAATTCCTTGCAACTTTTATAACAAGGATTGTCTTTTCTCCAGTTTCCAATATATGTTCCCTATTTCTATCTGATACGTCACCAGAATTTCCCTTGATGTCCATATTTCTAACATAGTCCTTAAAATTCTTCTAGCCTCTACTGATTATGTAATCTCAATGCTGATTTCACATTTTTAGGTATTGTCACAGCAACTCCCCACACCTAGGTATCAAAATCTGTCTTCATCAGATTAGAACTGGAACTCATGAAGCCAGTCGAGTGTCACCATTTAAATTTGAGGGAAACATAAACACTCAATCCATGACATACATCTATACCGATATGAATAGATATTTTTAAACCCATAATAGTGAGTGTAAAAGTTGTAAAGATAGTTTCATAGTATGATATTGTTTATGCAAAAAAATACTGTAAAATTTTAGGATCACACATGTATCTAAATAAATACAGGGGAAATGGATTAAAAGGATGTTTATTAAATATATTGGAATGGATATCAAAGGGAAGAAGGGAAGTGGGATTTGAGATAGGGAGTGAAGACAAAAGATAAAGGAGTTCTTGTAATGAAGACTGTGCATTATAAATCAAGGAACATGATTAAGTTAAATCTGTGAATCTTGAGGTCAAAATAACCAAAAATATTTATAAACTTAAGGGTCTATTACTGTGTTTTATTATTAGCTCTTTTGTGACAAAATATCTTGGCCTTTAAGAGATGGACTTTCTTATTATAACAGTTTTTATTCTATAGATGAAGAAAATCTCTGGGCCTACCTCAGGATCATATGAACGGTGGGCAAAGAGTCAAATGACTTCCATGGAAACAAATGGTTGAATTTTAAAAAATCAAGCCTCACCTCACTTTCAGAATGAGAATAATGTCTAAAATGAGAGCATGGTTTTATTCAAAGACACTGCAATGGTGGAAGATTTTGTATAAGCAGGAAAGTGATCTCTGGAGAGGAGCATCTCAAAATTCAATTCAAGAGCATGTAGCCCAAAAGGGCTGATAAATAATGGAGAATGCAGCTGTTACTGTTATGCTTGGAGAGTAGCAGTAGAAGTGGATGGAAGTGGATGGGAGAGGGCAGTGCTGAAGAAGAAAAGAGAGGAAGATCTTCCAAAAGGAAGGATCCGATGAAGAAAAATAGTTCTGGATAAGAAGAGTGAGAGTAAAAGTTGTATTGATCAGGACAAAGTCTTGGGGATTAGACAGGGAGGTTAGAGAGAGAAAGAGACTTTTGCACATAGGAAACAAAAGCTTAATATTTCAGTGACTCCATGCTTGGTCTCCCATGCTTAGGTACTCATTAGAATGAGAGAAATCTTGATGACTCCCCCAAAACATATATATTCCATCATGTAATGTCACCATTATTTCTAGATTTGTGGATGTGACAGTACTATGTGGTTCAAAAGCTAATAGGGATAGGATATACAGTCACTGTCAAAGTTTGCTTGCCAAGCTTACTGGGTTAGATTTTTGTGGAATGATGAGATACTGATGATAACATGGATAGGGCATTTTAGGAAAGTTCTAGAATCATAATTATGAATGGACATGTTAGTTTATTGACTTTGAATATTAACCACATTATTTGTCCATTGAGTTTACAGATAGGAGAATTGTTTTTCTTAAGGATGTGACTTGGAGCCAAGATCTATTTCATTTTAAGGAAAATTACTGAGAATCTTCTGTATCCCTAGAAATGTGTTAAAAAGATTTTTAAAAACAAAATCTCAACTCTCAAGAATTCATAGTAAATAAATTTTCTAGATTATCAAAAATTGGTGTTCTGAAGTCAGTCAATCATCAAATATTCTGCTGTCTTTTTAGGGTTTTGGTCTTTGAGTGGTTCCCAGTACAGTGGAAAAGGGAAAGAAGATATGTTGAGGGCTTACTAGGTTGTCAGGCCCGGTGACTGAACTTGTTACAGTTTTTCCCACTGGCATCCTGGAATGTTAGTCTTTGGAAAAATATGAAAGAATTTGGGGATATTATGCTTAGGATTGAGGGATGTCTTAACTATCTTTTGATGTGTGGGATTTATTATTTGCAGAAACTGGGCTGTGCCTTATAGCTACACATTACAAATCCTAGCCCACAGAAGGAACTTTTCAAAAGGATAACATTACTTAATGGGTAAAATAAATTAAAAGTACAATAATATTAATAGTCACTGCTTCAATTTACCAATCACTTACCAGGTGCCAGGCTCTATGTTGAGCACTTTGAGTCCATTATCTTAATTTGTTCTCAAAAAGATGCAATGAGCTAAGTGTTCAAACCAACTCTTCCAAAAATTGGCATAAGAGAAAAACAAAATTGGCTGTACTGAAAAATGTTGTCCCTAGAGTTTAATCAAATTAAGATGGATCTTTTCAATAGCAGTATTATTTTTTCTATTGGATATAAAAGCTTGAAGCTCACTCAAAGCTTAGGACACCCTGTTATACTACTACCTACCACTCTTGTGCTGATCATTTCCTGAACTCATAGTCACTCTTCCCCATATTCTAAGGACCAGCTCACAGGCTTCCTTGATACTCCAAGCCCTGGTCCTCTACCTAGGCACAAAAAGGACCTAGTGCATGCACCTTGGCCTCACACCTCTCTGACCTTCAACTTCTCAGCAGGTCAAGATCCCCCGCTCAATCACTTGGCATCACTGGCCTTGGTTCACCCCTAAAAGACTCTACTCCAGTATCCCACTGAGCCCCAAGTTTCCCGGCAATGCCTGACTCCCACGATATTTGCTCTTGAGCCCCGATGAAGAGTCCAGTGTCCCAAGCTCTTCCTTTTCTCTTCACTTCTTTCACTATCCAACCAGGATCTTAGGGTGTATTGATTTAGCACTGCCTGCATCACCATTCCCTGTGCCTCCAAATGTCACATCTGCACTATTCAGCCTCCGTGTTAGGTCTGACTACTCCACCCCTGCTATGACCAGTGTGGAGAAAGGAGCAACACCCCACATATTGGTGCCCTTAACAGAACTTCCAACTTCTGCTGGGCCCTCAGGCAACTGAGCAATCCTTCACATGCCCAAGACATCTCTTTCTCCCTTTCCTCTCCAATTATATCCCAAACTTCCTCAACAAGTCACGACCTTCTTTGATCTACTCTCTCATAACCCCCTCAAATTTCTTAGATTCTTATTTCTCAGAGAAAATTCCAGCCATCTTCAACTTCTTGCCCTCAAATATACAAACATCTCTTTAAGCTTCTCCAGCTCTCGTTTCATATTTCTCCACTGGTCTCAATATAATTGGACCTCATCTTCTAGTTTCCCCCTCCTTGTTCTGCATCCTCATCTGTTATCCTCCCCCTGCCCTCTCCCCTACAACTTGCTTCTTCTATTATCTCTGCTCTTCCACAAATCTTATTTCCTCCCTCCCTACTAGTTCCCTTACTTTAGGTAATTCATATGTCCAACTGTCCTTCAGAAATCTTTTCTTGACACAATTACCTCCTTCATCTACTATTAAAATGTTCTCCATCTTCTAAATTCTAAAAATCAATTGTCTATACTCAATTCCTGCTTCCTCACCTCCTAGTTTCTTCTCATTCCAGTACAATTTGGCTTTCAATCATACTACTCCATTACTGTACATTCACCAGGATTGCTCTTTAGACCCAACTTTACTTTTTGTTGCAGCTTTATTGAGGCATAAAATAAATATACATTTGAGGAGTTTGGGCACATATATACATCCACGAAACTATCACTTCATCAAGAATAATGCATATCTATCACCAACAAAAGTTTTAAGGTACCCCTTTGTATACCAAACACTCCCCACACTATTTCTAAGCAACCTTTGGTCTTTATTTTGTCACCATAGATTAATTTACATTTTATATAATTTTATATAAATGGATTCAGATAATATGTGCTCTTTTTTATTTTTTTTGACCTTTTCACTTTTCTTGAGGTTTATAATGACCTCAGTTTTGTTTTCTTAGTATTGAAAAATCTGACTGGGTGTGGTGGCACACAACTGTAATCCCAGTGACTCAGGAGGCTGAGGCAGGAGGATTTTGAGTTCAAGGCCAGAGGCAGCCTGTGTAACTCAGTGAGACACAGCCTCAAAAATAAAAAATAAAAAAGGGGCTGGGGAGTGCAGGTTCAGTGGTGAAACACTTGCCTGACATGTGCAAGGCCCTGGGTTTAACCATCCAGTAACACACACACACACACACACACACACACACACACACACACTATCTATCTATCTATCTATCTGCAATTAAAAATTCATCCCTAGAGTCTTTTAAAAATGAAAAGTCTCTAGTGTGTATGTATTCACACACACACTAGGTACTAATTTTTATTTTTCAGATATCCTATTTGAACTCTCCATCTTTAGGCATTTCTTCATGACTTCATGCTCTTCATGTTGGTCTCCTCTACGACCCTTTACTTTAATACAGACAGATCACAATTTTAGAAGCTTTATAGCCAAGAAACAAAATATCCTTTTTCCAGATTATATCTCTCAACTTTTCACAGGCACTACCACCATTTGATTTACCTTGCCCTCCCTCCTTTAACATTCCCAAGTATAAACTGCATTTTTACATCAATCCTGATAACATTTGCTTTCTACTCTGTAACCATAACTAAGTATTCCTTTAAAAGATGAAAACTATACACAGCATTTGCATTGTTATGATGATTTAATGTTATTCACAGAATAGCCAAGCTTTGTGCTATGACTAGGTTTCCTTTTCTTTGGCTTCAGGTCTTCACTTATGTGCTGCTCACAGGGACACTGAAATTTTCTCACACTCCCACCATATGTTCAAAATCCTGCAGCATTTTATGTACTCTTTTGTTTAGCTTATTTCACTCAAATAATTTTTGAGTCTCATCCACATTTCACATACATCAATGGTTAGCTGTTTTAAATTGCTACGTATCATTCCATTGTATAAATATGCCATAATTTATTTATCCATTCATCTGTGGCTGAACATTTGGATGGTTTAAAGTTTGGGACTATTTTTAATAAAGGTGCGATGAATACTTGTGGGTCATTGTATGGACAAATGCTTTCATTCCTTTTGAGTAAATATCTAAGAGAGAAATGAGTAGGTTGTAAGGTGGGTATGTATTTAATTTTTAAAGGAAAATGACAGAGAAATGGATGTATCATTTTGTATCTCACCCGAAATGAAAGTTCTAGTTGTTCCACAGCCTCACCGACATTGTTAAGGCAGTTTTTTGCATTTTAGACATTCTAATGAGTGTGTAGTGATATTACATTGTGGTTTCTGATCCCATCAGATCTCAGAAGCTAAGCAGGGTTGGGCCTGGTTAGTACTTGGATGGGAGACCTCCAGGGAACACCAGGTGCTCTAGGCTTGGAAGAAGGACCTGGCAACCCTGGCCCCTTTTGTCCATTTCTCATTTTATTGTTTGTCTTCTTCTTATTATTGAGTTATAAGAATTATTTATATATTCTGGGTACAAGTTGTTTATTGGATTCATGATTTGTAAATATTTTCTCCCAGTCTGAGGGTTACCTTTTCATTTTAGTAACAATGTTTTGTGAAGAGCAAAAGCTTTCTTATTTTAATGAAGTCCAATTATTGATTTTGCTTTTATACTTCATGCTTACTGTGTCTGATTTAGAAAATCTTCACCACATACAAGGCCACTTAGAGTTTCTGTGTTCTGCTAGAACTTTTATACTTTCAGTTTGTACTTGAAAATATTTGATCCATGTTGGGTTAATTTTTGTATACATTGTAAGATAAAGGCTGAAGTCCAAATTTTTGCACATGCTATTCCATTGTTTCAGTATTACTTGTTGAGAAAGCTTTCCCCTATTGAATTGCGTAGGCATTTCCGTCAAAACTCAGCTCACTATATATGAATGGGTTTATTTTGGATTTTCTGCTCCATTTCATTGATATGTATATCTGTCCTTACACCAATACTATACTGCCTTGATTATTATTTATAGTAAATCTTAAAACTAAGTAGTTAGTTGTATTTTATTTTGGTAGAGTTGTTTTGGGGACATATAGGTCCTTTGAATTCCCATGTACATTTAATAATCAACTTACCAATATTTACAAAGATGTCTGCTGGAATTTTGAATGGAATTATTATGACTCTATAGATTAATTTAGAGAGAACTGATATTTTGACAGTATTGATCCTTCTGATCCATAAACATGATATATCTCTCCATTTATTAGGTCTTTTAAAATTTCTCTCAGTGGTATTGTGTAGATGTTTTCTATATCATTTGTCAAATTAATTCCTAAGTATTTTGTATTATTTGATGTCATTGGAAATACCATTTTTAAAATTTCAATTTCCTTTTGTTTGTTGCTAGGATCCAACAATTGATTTTTGAATATTGACTTTGTGTTCTGCAACCTTAC
>VMDO01041931.1:0-10867 GCA_007922755.1 Pedetes capensis | reverse complement strand
TTTCTATTTCCGTAAAGTCAGTCAGTGGAATTTTAATGGGTATTGCATTAAATCTATAGATTGCTTTTGGTAGGATAGCCATTTTTACAATATTAATTCTCCCTCCCCAGGAGCAGGGGAGGTCTTTCCATTTTTCAGTGTCCTCTGCTATTTCTTTCTTTAATGTTTTGAAATTTTCCTTGTAGAGATCTGAAGGGTCTTTGGTTAGATTGATTCCTAGGTATTTAATTTTCTGTTGGGCTATCATGAATGGTATTTTTCAGCTTTTTTTTTAAAAAGAAGATATATAATTTGATTTCTTTGGAGTGATCAAAAATGGGATGTCCGATGTGTCAGTCTCCCAGTTCCCCAATGATAACATCTTATAAAAAAGAACTACAATATAATATCACAATCAAGATATTGACATTGGTACAATCCACTGATCTTAGCCAGTTTTCCCTGGTTTTACTTGTTATTGTATCAGTAGTTCACTCCTTCTTATTACTGAATATTATTTAATGATATTGATATGCTATAGTTTGCTGAATCATTCATTCGCAGAAGGGCATCTGAATCATTCCTTGTAGAGTTGCAACAAACTCTAGTTATCCAAGTTTTTATGTTTGTGCAAATTTTCATTTCTCTAGGATAAATGCTTAAAAGAATATTTGCTAGGTTTTTGGTATTTACATGGTTAGTTTTATTAGAAACTTCCAAACTACTTTCTATAGTGGGTTATGTTGTATTCTCCCAGAAAGATATGAGTGACTCATTTTCTTCACATCTCTGCTAGTATTTGGTATTATTACTATTTTTTTTAATTTAGCCATTCTCATAGCTATTTAATGCTACTGTATTTTTCTCAGGTATCTGCTTTTTAAAAAAATTGTCACAAAATGCACATGATATAAAATTTACCATGTTAATCATTTTTAAAGTATACAGTTCAATAATATTAAGAACATTCACCTTGTTGTGCTACCAATCTCCAGGCTGTTTTCAGGTTGCAAAACTGAAACTCCATAATCATAAATTACAGCTCAACCTTTTCCCTTCTCTGAAGCCTCTGGCGACTACCATTCTAAGTTCTGTCTCTATGAGTTTGACCACTCTAGGTACTTCTTATAAGTGTAATCATAGCAAATTTGTGTTTTTGTTAGTGCCTTATTTAAGTTAGAATAATGTCTTTACATTTCATCTATGTTGTTGCATGAGTCAGATGAAAGCAAGAACTATGGCATCATTGAGCAGGAGTAGAGATGTTACATTAGGAAATTTGAAAAAAATAAGTAAAAGATTATGCACAGACATGAACTTCCTTTTAAGATACTGGCAGGAGGAAGTAAAGAGATTTAAGCAGGAGAATTTAATGAGGAAAAATGCTTAAAATTATAATCCTTAGAATATGGCTCATCACTACTTCCTGGGCATCACATCTGGATTTCAGATAGGAAAAGGGGAAAACATAAAATACACTTTTTGAAAGACCTTTCCTAAGTGCCTCTCCAAGTGATTTCTCTTTGTGTCTTATAAGCTGGCACTGTGTCACCTCTAGCTAAAGAGATACCAAGAAATAATCTCCTTACCTGGGCATATCACTGTCCCCTACATAAAACTGAGCTTCTTTCAGTTATAAAGAAGGAGAGAATGGATTCTATGTGAGCATTTTCTGCGTGCATCAGGGGTTGGACAGGGGAGTATCCAGTGCTGTACCTGGAAAAAGATCAAGGAACTTGTGAAGTCGTAGAAATCAAGTTCTTCAAAACAGCAAAGAGTGAACAGCAGGTCAAACATTGCTGATGAGTAGTAAGATGAGAACTGGGGGACTTATCATTGACTTTAGCCACCTGTGCAGGTGATTGATCCTGAAACAGTCAGCCATTGAAAATTGTATGAAGGTTGCTATGAGTCGGACATGACTCAACGGCACCTAACAAGAAAAAGCAGTTGAGTGAGGATCTTGCAAAGAAAGGTGAGACAGAGTAGAAAGAAGAAAAATTCCAGTTTTAGTCAATAGGTTAAGAGAATGAGAGGAGAGAAGTAGGAGACCATATATATCTTTCAAAAATCTGTTCCTTTTTTTGTTGTTTTCTTTTTCTTTTTTATTTTTTAAACAAAATCTTATATTAACTCATAGATAATCATCTATAAATGTAGATGCATACATAATGAGCACCATGTCAAGAAAGGTACAACTGCAGTACTATTTGTAATAGGTACATGTTTTCTATCATTATTATAAATAAAAGTGTACCTAATTAATCTCCTATTATGGACCATGAAGTTATTTCTATTTTTTTTTGCAATATAAACAACACTGATAGCTACATCTTTGCATATATCAATAGTTTTTTTGCTTAGAAGAAGTTCCCCAGGGTTAGGATTTACCAATGGAACTGTTATTTACATCTTTGAAGTCTTCTTTGGATTTTTTTACTCTGAATTTAGGGATTCTTATTTTATTTTAAATCTATAAAAATCTACTTATAATAACTGACAGTGTTATTCTCTACCTAGTCTGTTTAAGTACTCAGCATTTTTATTGTGATTGCTATTTTTTAAGAGTACATTCTTTGTACAAAATAATGGGTTTCATTGTGACTTTTTCATAGATGTATATCATGTTCTTTGATCAGATTCTTCTGCTCCATTGTCCTCTTATTTCCCCTCTCTACTCTTGATCCTCTTCCCAAGTGGTCCCCATTCTACTTTGATGTCTTTTGTTTTTTTTTAAAATCTAGATTCTGAATGGACTGAGGTTTAGCTCAGTTAGGAGAGTGCTGCTTTGTGCTCTCTAAGGCTCTGGGTTCAATCCCTAGCACTGCAAAAATGGGAGAAGGATGTGGCAGCCCACTCCCAATACAGTCCCAAACAATTAGCCATTGCAAACCCTATGAATAGTAGAGAAGCACTGATACAGTGCTGGGCATGGCATGGTGTCAGGGAGTATTTGTTTTATTATATGTAGGATCTCTATGAGTCAGACCCAACTTGATGGCACCTGACACAACAACAACAAGATTCTGGATATGAAAGAAAGCATGGAATATTTTTTCTAAATCTGGCCTATTATACTTAACATGATCTCCAGTTCCATCCATTTGCCTACAAATGACATGGTTTCATTATTTTTTATGACTGAATAAAACTCTAGTGTGTATATATACCACATTTTCTTTATCTATTCATTGGCTGGGCTGGGATTTAGCTCAGTTGGTAGAGCATTGCTCTGCAGTCTCTGAGGTCCTGTGTTTGAGTTCCAGCACTGCAAATATGAGAGAAGGACGTGGCAATCCATTCCCGAGGCAATCCGTAAACAGCCATTGAAAACCCTATGAGGGTTGCTATGAGTCAGACACGACTTGACAGCACCTAACAACAATTCATTGGCTGGTGGCCACCTAGGCTGATTCCATAACTTAATGCTATGAATAGTCCATAGTATACATGGATATGCAGGTATCTCTGGGGTATGCTGACGTAGATTCCTTCAGGTATATACCTAGGAGTAGTATAGCTGGATCATATGGTAGTTCCATTTTTAATTTTTTTTTTTTTGGAGCCTCCATACAAATTTCCATAGTGACTGCATTAATTTATATACTCACCAACAGTGTATAAGAGTCCCATTTTCCCAGAATCCCCACCATTATTTGTTATTGTTAGTTTTCCTTATAATAGCCATTCTGACTGGGATGAAGTGGAGTCTCAAATGCAGTTTAGATTTGCATTTCCCTGATGGCTAAAGATGTTGCCAGTATTGGCGATTCTGTCTTTTCTTCTGAGAAGCATCTATTCAATTCATTTGTCCATTGATTGATTGGGTTAATTTTATTGATGCCTAATTTTTGAGTTTTTATATATTGTGGTTATTAATTTCCTGCCAGGGCTGGGGTTTAGCTCAATTAGTAGAGTGCTGCCCTGCACATGCTGAAGCCCTGGATTTGATCTACAGCACCACAAAAATGGGAGAAGGACCTAGCAACCCACTCCTGAAACAATCTCAAAAAAATCAGCCATTGAAAACCCTATGAGGGTAGCTATGAGTCAGACATAACATGACGACAACTAACAACAACAACAACAACAACAACAATAACAACAACAATCTCCTGCCAGATGAATAGATAGCACAACTTTCCTCCTGTTTTGTAGGCTATTTCTTCACTCTGTGGATTGTTTCTTTTGCTGTGCAGAAGCTTTTTAATTTCATGCAATTCCACTTGTCACCTCTTGCTTTTATTTTCTGGGCTGTTGGAGTCCTGTTCAGAAAATCCTTGCCTATCCCTATTTCTTGAAGTGTTTTCCTGTAATAGTTTTTCAGTTTCAGGTCTTACATTAAGGTCTTTTGTCTGTTTTGAAAGACTGTACAGTATGAGAGGGATCTAGCTTCATTCTTCTACCTTTGGATATCCAGTTTTTCCAGCACCATTTGTTGAAGAGGCTGTCATTTCTCCAACATATATTTTTTGTACCCTTGTTGAAAATTATATGGCTGTAGCTTTGTGGGTTTATTTCTGGGTCTTCTCTTTGTTCTGTTGATTGATTTGTCTGTATTTGTGCCAGTACCATGCTGTGTGTGTGTGTTTTTTTTTTTCTATGACCCTATAGTATAATTTGAAATTAGGTATTATGATAACTTCAGCATTGCTCTTTTTGCTCAGGATTGCTTTGTTCAGGTCTTTTGTGCTTCTGTGTGGATTTTAGGGGTTTTTTTTCCTATTTCTATGAAGAAAGTTATTGGATTTTGATAGAAATTGCATTGAATCTGTAGATCATTTTCAGTAATACAGCCATTTTCACAATATTAATTCTACTGATCCATGAACATTGGGTACTTTTTCCATCTTCTAATGTCTTCTTCAATTTCTTTCTTTAGTGTTTTCAAGTTTTAAAGTTATGTTGTTTTTAGGTGGCATCAAGTTGGTATCCAATTCATAGTGACCCTATGTACAACAGGTGAAACACTATTGTCAATGCTTCTCTGCTATTCATAGGGTTTTCAATGGCAGATTGACTTTTGGGAGTGGATTGCTGGGTCCTTCTTCCAAGCCCACAATATCTGGTGTTCCCAGATGGTCTCCTATCCAAGTATTAATCAAGCCTGATGCTGCTTAGCTTCCAAGATCTGATGAGATTGGAAGCCACAGTGCTACGGCTACAGGCATTAAAGTTATACTGGTCTCTTTTTTTTTTTTTTTTTTTTTTTGAAGGTCTTGTGAATGGGATTGTTTTTCTGATTTTTCTCTGTACACTCATTATTGATACATGGGAAAGCTACTGATTTTTATGTGTTGATTTTGTATGTGGCTACTTGGCTGAAAGTGTTTATCAGATCTAAGTTTTCTGATGGAGCCTTTAGGATCTTTTAAGTGTAGGATCAAATAGGGATAGTTTGACTTCTTCCTTTCCTATTTGTATCTTTTTTATTTTCTTTTGTCTTATTGCTTTGGCTAAGAATTTAAGTACTATGTCAAATAAGACTGGAAAGATTGAATATCTTTGTCTTATTCCTGATTTTAGAGGAAATGCTTTCATGTTTTTCCCATTTACTATAATGCTGGGTATAGGTTTGTTGGATGTAGCCTTTATTATGTTGAAGTATGATCCTTCTATTCCTATTTTCTTTATGGCTTTTATCATGAAAGGGTGTTGAACTTTGTCAAAGGCCTTTTCTGCATCTATTGAAATGATCATGTCATTCCTTTCCCTGGCTCTATTTATGTGCTATATTATATTTATTGATTTATGTATGTTGAACCATCCTTGAATCCCTGGAAAGAAACCAACTTGATCATGGTGTATGATTGTCAGATCATCTTGCTGATTATGCCAATTCCTACATCTACAACTGGGCTCCTTGGAAAGTGAAACAGATACTTGAGGCCCACAGTGAAACCAAAACATGCTGAAGGAGCCAAAGGTATGTTTGACATGCCTTATTCTAGAGTGCTCCTCTCCATTCTGTCTACAGCGCTGCCACCCACAACCAGCACCCTCTGCATGCCCCATGACCTCTCCATTTCCCCCAGCTTCTTAAAGCTTTTACACAACAAAGGCTAGTTGCCAAGACTATAGGCCAGTCACATCACAGTTATATGGGATTTACATCATAGTAATATTGTGTGCATGTACCAGTTTGTGTCCTGTTATCTTATCCTGTTTATCATTCCAGTTACAATAACCTGACAATGATCTTTTGAATGTGTTGTTTGATTCAGTTGTGAATTTTTGTGTCCATGTGTTCTTATCTGGTTTTGGTATCGGGATGAAATTGGCTTCATTGAATGAGTTTGGTACCATGTCTTCCCTTTCTATTTTATGGAATAGTTTGAGGAGCATTGGTGTTAATTCTTCTTCAAAGATCGGGTAGAATTTGGCAGTAAATCCACCTGGCCCCTTCTCAAAATTGTGCCTACCTGTACCCCTCTGAGATATGTTGTTGTTAGGTGCCATCGAGTCAATATCCATCTCATAGCAACCCTCATAGGGTTTTCAATGGCTGAGATATAGGGGATGACAAAATAGATCCCTTCTTCACTGCTGGCCTGCCATATAGGATGAGTCACTGTCATACCAAATCTACCCCTGGCTTTAAGGCTTGTGGCCTTGTCTGTGGCCAGGACTGCCAGTCTGTTTTCACTAAGGATGCCTGGCTTACCTTGTGATTGTGGCTTTCACTCCCCTCCCCCCAACCCCCTCCAAGGAGCTGGGGTTGGAGTTGCAGGCTGCTTCCTACTTTTCTCTGCATAGCCTGTTTTTCCATGCTTCTTAGCTGTCCTGTCCCCTCTTCTATGATTTCTGATACTCTTTCTTTCTGTCTCTCTTAACAATAAAGGCTGTCCTCTGTTACCTTGGCTCTTCTCATTCACAGGTCACATGGAGGATGATTCTAAACTGCCATTTTACCCCAGAAATCAACCACAGTCACTCATTAGTTGTTTTCTTTCTACTGGTAGCACTAGCCTTCATTCTTTTCTTTCTTCCTTTCTCCTTCTTGCTCCTTCTTCCCTCCTTTCCTCTTTTATTCCTTCTCTTTATCCTCCTTTTTGATCAAAATATTTCCTTTTAGTGGGGCGTGGTGGCACATGCCTGTAATCCCAGCAGCTCAGGAGGCGGAGGCAGGAGGATCGCAAGTTCAAGACCAGAGGCATTCTGCGTAATATAGCGAGACCCTGTCTCAAAAAGTAAAAAAATGGGCTGAGGGTGCAGCTCAGTGGTCCAGCGCTTGCAAGGCCCTGGGTTCAACTTCCAGTACCAAAAAAAAAAAAAAAAAAAAAAAAAAAAAAAAAAAAAAAAAAAAAAAAAAAAAAAAAAAAAAAAAAAAAAAAAAATTCCTTTCTTAAAAGGAAAAAGAGAATGGAGTGATAGCTGGAGGTGGGGAAGTTTTTTGTTTTCTATATAGGAGACGATAGCTTTCTTTATATAGGTGAAATCAGAGTAAATGGTCTAGGAGAGAGATAAATTAATGATGTGTGTATTTAAGGAAGGATGAAAGCCTCTGAGTAAGTGAGGTATGGATTTAGTGAACAGGCGGAATGATTAACATTGGAAGAGCATGAGCAGTTTATCTGTAGGACCAGGAGGGAAGACAGAGGCCGTACACAGGAACTAACATGTGGGAGGACTTCTAGGAATTCTCGCTGATTCTGTTTTTTTGTTTGTTTGTTTGTTGTTGTTGTTGTTGTTATTGTTGTTGTTATTGTTGTTGTTTTTCCTTCCAGGGAAAGACAGCTGCAGAGAGTTAGTATGGAAGAGGAGATAATTGAAAATTTGATGAAAAATGGAAAAGTACGAGTCAGTACTTGGGAAGTGGATGATTACCAGAGAGCTTAAGGATGCAAATTAAAGTTTGTTGTTGTTGTTGTTGTTAGGTGCCATCGAGCGGTGTCCGACTCATGGCGACCCTCATAGGATTTTCAGTGGCCGTTTAGGGATTGCCTTGGGAGTGGATTGCCAGGTTCTTCTCCCATGCAAATTAAAGTTAATAACCATGAATTGAAACCAAAAGTGACTAGCATGGTAGTGTTATTTCCTCCAGCTAAGTTCTGCTATGGGTATAGACACAGAGTAGGATTTGATTATGGTTGGAGTTTTGCCAGGTAAATGTGATGGAGCAAGAACAGGCCAATTTAGCTGTTGTTTACTACAGGGAATTAATTATAATGATCAACCATGGACTTCAGCCCACTTATGGACCAAAGGGAGAACTTGGATGGAATGAGGGACAGGTTGAAGTATTGTTAGAATCTGGGTACCAAAGCATGAATGTTGGAAAATTAGGAGTTAGTAAGATGCTTTCAGGTGAGGCCTATGGAATGGGCAAAGTTATTGATAAATTACAAGAACTAGAGAACACAATAGAATAAGAGTAGTGAGTCGTTGCTATTAAATAGAAGACAAGACCCTTGAGAGAGAAGATGTTGAAGAATTGAAAAGCCAGGGCTTTAGAGGGATAATCTCCATGTATGATGGAGTCACTAGGATGGATGCCAGAAAGAAAATGAGCTAGGGACATAAATCTTTGAGGAGTGATGGGGAGTGCCCTTTGGAGGCCCAGTAGATGAACTGCCATCAGACATATGTATAATGTCCAAAATTCCAATCTGATTGAATTTGAGCAGCCTTGAGAAGCAGGAAGACACTGCTCCCCTCCAGACACAACGTGAATAATGACTGTTTCTGTGAAACTGATTTACATTACCATAACTTTCAAACCATGATACCCTTAATAACTGTAGAAATGCTAACTCTTTATCACAATTAAAACAAAAAAGAAAAGTATGGGTACTCTGCACCTATGAGCACTATTACTATATGCTGGTTAGTTCACCAGACGGTCCTCAAATGGGCTGAACTGTGCCATTAACTGACAAGAAAATGAAACAGCTATAGATGAGTAAAAAAAAGTGAGTAATTCTTATTTTTCTTAGCCTAGATATTGATGCATGAACTCAACTAAAAGGAAAAGGTTGAATTCTGGCAATAACCTCTTTCCTTTGGGATGTCCACCATTAAAGCAGCACTTTTATGCCAGTTGCAGTATCCTATAATCCCAGCGATCAGAAGGCAGAGGCAGAAGGATTACAACTTTGAAGCCAGAGGTAGCCCACATAGTTTAGCAATACCGTATCTCAAGATAAAAAATGAAAAGTGGGCTAAGGGTGCAGTTCAGTGGTAAAGCACTGGCTTAGCATATGTAAGGCACCAATACTGAAAAATAAATAAATAAATAACAACAAAAATATTATTCATTCAACTGTCTATATAGATCTTGCTCTTACTAAAAAACAGTTCTAAAATATGTGTATTGTTTTTGAAATAGTTTTGGGCTAACTGTTCTTTCAAATGTTAACCTTTTTGGTTGCACACTTGGTTAAGGTTTTTTGTGCCACTGCTGACTGTTCTATATTTGTTTCTTTTGGTGATGATACAATAATTGAAGACTTTCAAATTAAAATATCCCTCTTCAAATTTAGAATTTTATGAGTCTCACAGTGATGCTTCACTTGATTTCTATGTTAGATAATTCTGTGAGTTTAGGGTCTTTTTGTACTTTAATTATTATTTCCTATTGGGATATGCCTGCAGCCATAGCCCTGTGGCATCCTATCCCGCCAGATCTCTGAAGATAAGCCGTGTCAGGTCTGGTTATTACCTGGATAGGAGACCACCTGGGAACACCAGAAGCTGTAGGCTTGGGAGAAGGACCTGGCAACCCCCTCCCAAAAATCAATCTGCCATTGAAAACCCTATGAACAGCAGAGAAGCACTAACAATAGTGTTTCCCCTGTTGTACAGAGGGTCGCTATGAGTCGGATACCGACTCGACAGCACCTAACAACAACAATTGGGATATAGGTCACAAACGGATGCTTCTTGTATGGAATTCCCAAAATTCTTAGAATAATATTTCACTGTTTACCTCAACTTACTAACATAAGGATTCTTTATAAAATTAGGAATGTCTGCATATCAGTGTATCTGGATAAACATTAATCTATAGGCATTGTTCCCTATAAATTCTTAAGAGTGATATTTCAGCATTATCCCAGATGACTAGTGGCCAGTTACAAAGTTGTGAGAATTTTATATATTCATGTGTGTGTATATCTCCAACACATCTGTGAGTTTGCCGCACTTTGGGGGCTTGCGTGTTGCGATGAGGTGAGAGCTCTGCCACTGTAACCTCAGACATGAGCAAGGTTACCCATGGTGGACAGGTTTTCAGCTGAGCTTCCAGACTAAGGCAGACTAGGGAGTAAGACCTGGCAAGCCACTCCCGAAACAACTAGCCATTGAAAACCCTATGGATAGCAAAGAAACACTGTCAGGTATAGTGCCAGGAAATGAGGCCCCCAGGTTGGAAGGCACTCAAAAGACTACTAGGGAAGAGTTGCCTCCTCCAAGTAGAGTCTACCGTGATGAGGGAAATGGAGTAAAACCCCAGGGTGCTCAACTTGCTGGTGTGGCACAACTCAAAATGAGGAGAAACAACTGTAAACATCCATTAATAATTGGAACATGGAATGTATGTAGTATGAATCTAGGAAAATTAGAAATTGTTAAAAGAGAAATGGAGCCATTAAACATTGACATTCTAGGCATCAGTGAGCTAAAATGGACTGGCACAGGCCATTTTGAGTCAGACGATCATATGGTCTACTATGCTGGGAATGATAAACAAAAGAGAAATGGGGTTGCATTCATCATCAAAAAAGACATTTCAAGATCTGTCATGAAATACAATGTTGTCAGTGATAGAATAATATCCATACGCCTACAAGGAAGGCCAGTTAATATGACTATTATTCAAATTTATGCACCCACCACTAAGGCCACAAATGAAGAAAGGGAAGACTTCTATCAGCTTCTGCAATCTGAA
>VMDO01041930.1:0-10848 GCA_007922755.1 Pedetes capensis | reverse complement strand
ACCTATAATCCCAGCAGCTCAGGAGGCGGAGGCAGGAGGATCACAAGTTTGAGACCAGAGGTAGTCTGCGTAACTTAGGGAGACCCTGTCTCAGAAAAGTAAAAAAAAAAGGGCTGGGGGTGCAGCTCAGTGGTCCGGCACTTGCAAAGCATGCAAGGTCGAGGCCCTGGGTTCAACCCCCAGTACCACACACACAAAAAAACAACTTCTTCTTGCTTGCCACTTGTCACTCACTCCTCATCTTCTTGGACGGTGGGAAACAAGGACACTGACTCTGGATATGAGAGAGATTCATGCTATAACCAAACACCTGCGGTGGTTTAAAAGGCAGACGACTAAACTGGTGCCACGCATTTTAGGTTTATGTCACAGCGCACCCACTTCAAGTAGAAAGTGCTGTTTAGTTCAGGAATTGTTCCAGCAGCACCCTGCTATGGTTAATGTACAAAACACGTGAGGGGGCTTTCTTTCTGGTCCCCTTTTTTCCCTTGTTTATCAGCAATGGGACTGAAAGTCTGGAGCTGGCCTGGCCGCCTCCTGGCCAGGACAAATGGGAGTCTCCCAGGGAGGCTTAGTGGAAGTAGGAGAGGAACAAGGAAGAACGAGGAATGAGAGAGAGGGCGACCTCAAAGTAAACAGCCCAATTTTAATAGTTGGAGAGATAATTATAATGATACCAATAATACCAAAGAATGGTAATAGTACAAATGGGCTAGAAAATTCATGTAATATTATTGACAATGTAAAAAGATAGTTCACTACGGAAAAAGTTTTGATCTTAAACATAATTGGGATCCAAGGATATATAGAAAAATATTCTGAGCCAGGCATGGTGGCGCATGCCTGTAATCCCAGCGGCTTGGGAGGCGGGAGCAGGAGGATTGCAAGTTCGAGACCAGAGGCAGTCTGTATAACTTAGAGACCCTGTCTCAAAAAGTAATAAATAAATAAATAAATAAATAAATAAATAAATAAATAAAAAGGCTGAGGGTGCAGCTCAGTGGTCCACACGAACTGTAGATCCTTAGTTTCCAATACTTCACTTAAAATTTTTATTTCTCTATTTTAGGATTGTTGTTAGGTACCATCCCGTCAGTACCCCACTCATAGCGACCATGCGTACAACCGGCAAAACACTATGTCAGTGCTTCTCTGCTGTTCATAGGGCTTTCAGTGGCCGATTGATTTCTGGGAGTGGGCTGCTGGGTCCATCTCCCAAGCCTGCAGCACTTAGTGTTCCCAGGCGGTCTCCTATCCAAGTACTAACCAGGACCGACCCTGCTTAGCTTCCAAGATCTGAAGGGATAGGTTGCTACAGGGCTACGGCTGCAGGCATTCTAGGCTTAGTGAAGGGGAAACTTAAAAATCATTAGTATTTCATTCTGGCTATAAAATAATAAATGAAAATAGCAACCAGGCTAAATATCCATCCATCCAAGGAGTGCTAAATGTGCTATGGTGTATCCATACTCCAGAGAACTGTTTGTGGTTCAGCTTCTCTACTCAGTGAGATACCCTTCACATAGAAAGGGGCAGCCCACAGCAATGCCACGTGTTGTGGTAAGGTAATGTGAGTAAATGCAGAGGGAAAGATTGGCAAAGGATACACCCAACTGCTAATGCAGCTGGGCAGATAGGGTGACTCAGGCGGGCTGTACAGATGGGATTTAAAAGCAATGGTCTTTCTACAATAGGATGAAAATGAAATTGGATGCCAAGTACGGTGGCGCATGGCTGTAATCCCAGTGACTTGGGAGGTCGAGGCAGGAGGATCACGAGTTCAAGGCCAGAGGCAGCCTGGGTAATTTAGCAAGATCCCATCTTAAAAAAATCAAAAAGAGGTAGGGAGGTGCAGCACAGTGATAGAGCGACACTCTGGATTCAGCCCCCAAAGTCCCACAAAAATATAAAAAAAGAAAGTTGATAAAAATTAAAAATATGGGATGGTCTGTTTGTCCCGACAAATTTTTCTCTCTATTTGGAAGGAAACTATTAATTGTGTTTATCTTTGAAGGAATGGACTGAGTATAAACAGATGAAAATTTCCACTATTAATTTTGTACTTCTCAGAATTTTCTAGGCATGTTTATTTATATGTTGCTGTTTTTTTTCAAATTCTAGCAGGGTTTTCTGTGTTATATGATAATGGGTCTCTTTCTGCTCTTTTCTTCAAATTCACCTCTGGTAAAATAAACTAATAAAAATTTGTAAAAAGAAACTTATACAAAGAAGCACACGATCCAGATTGATTATTTTGAAAATAGAGGAAAGTATAAAAAAACAGAATTGAAATCATCTGTATTTTTCCTACCAAGTACAGTAATCATTATTAGCATTTTGATGACATTTCTTCTAATCTTTTTTTCTCACACACCCATAAAATGTCTATTTTAATACAATTGAATTATAAGTGATGTCCAGGTTGGCATCCTGTTTCTTTTACTAAAGATATTATGAACATTTTCTGCAATATTAAATATTCTTTAAATAACGTACTTTGTAATGGTTACATAATAGTATTGTGCATGTGTGTCTATGACTACAGTCGTAAATCCCTGGCGTCGGATCGTGTCAGATCTTGGAAGCTAAGCAGAGTTGGGCCTGGTTAGTACTGGATGGGAGACTGCCTGGGAATATTGGATGCTGTAGGTTTGGGAGAGCCTGCAGCCGTAGCCCTGTGACATCTGATCCTATTAGATCTCGGAAGCTAAGCAGGGTCAGGCCTGGTTAGTACTCAGATGGGAGACCACCTGGGAACACCAGGTGCTGTAAGCTTGGGAGAAGGACCTGGCAACCCACTCCCCAAAATCAGTCCACCACTGAAAACACTATGAACAGCAAAGAAGCACTGACAATAGTGTTTTGCCTGTTGTACGTAGGGTCGCTATGAGTCAGACACCAACTTGACGGCACCTAACAACAACAAGGTTTGGGAGAAGGACCCAGCAGCCACTCCCAAAATAATCAGCTGTTGAAAACTCAATGAATAGCCAAGAAACACTGACAGTAGTGCCGGGCATGGCACAGTGTCAGGGAGTATTTCATCTGTTGTGCATAGAGTCACTATGAGTCAGACTTGACATGGGGGCACCTAACAACAACACTTGTGTCTATCTATGTGTGTGAGGGTTTGCAATATATAACTGAAATTATGTTACCGGCAGTTAAGCAGTAACAATGTATTGAACACTGCACAAAATGTTCCTCGTATTATTTCACTTCATCCTTCTGACTGGGCTCTGAGGTGCTGTTATGGTGCCCAGTTTATGGGCCAGGAAACCGAAGCTCAGTGAGGTACCTATGAATCAGGACCAGAGTACTAAATGTAGCCAGTAGCTAACCAGGGTCTCAAACTCATATCTTTGTCTTAACTGCTGTGTTAAACAGCCTCCAAGGCAATTGTTTATTCAGTCCTCTATTGTTGGACATATGATTGCTTTAAAAGTTTTGCTCTCTTAAATAACACTGTGACAAACATCTTGTACACACAGCTTTGGCCCCATCTCAGAGTTTCTTGCTCAGGCTAAGTTCCTAGGAGTGGAAATTACCAGGTCAAAACGAGAGCAAGTGTGTTAGCTTTTTGCAACTTATTGCCAGGGGAAGCAGACCCTCTCCCAGGCCTGCTTTGGAGCTCCGGGTAACCTTTCCAAAGGAAAGGGTAACTGTGGCAATCACAGCCCTCCTAAGTCAAGGGCTGAGCTGGCGCCCACTGACATAGTCCTCTAAATGATGGCACTCACCTCACCGCTGGCACCCTGAGAGTCTTATTGAATTTCCTCGTGATGCCATTATGCTCCGTAAACACAGAGGCAGGCAGACGTGGCGACAAGGGCCCCTATTACGCCAGGTGAGCACACATCTTGCTACTTGCCTCCTCTCGGGTTTCTATTATTTCAAATGTCAAATGCACTTTGCCTCGAGCCTTCTTGGCTTTTAATTTTTAAATCCACATGCACTTGATTTATTTATTGGATTTCTATGGGACTTGAGGGGAAATTTAATTCATCTACTTCTGGTTCATCTTCGCTCCACTTGCTGCATGGCTCCAACAGCATTGATAGCTCTCTTAAATAAGAATTTTTGGGGGGTGTGCAGCCTCTTTCCAGAGGGAGGAAGCTGAGGAGGGAGGATTCTCCCTGGAAAAAAAAAAATGCCATCCTAAGAAGGTGATGGCCTTGAGGAAGGGCAGGGTCCTGGGCATTCATTAAGATGTTCTGGCTAGTCAGGAGGTGGGAGAAAGGTGCAAAGAGTTGGTAAGGCAGTCTCTTCTCCTTAGCTTAATTAGCCTAATTTGGGAGCTCACCTCCGTCACGGGAAGGTGATGAGCCAGGAAGTTCAGGGGCATCTTCCATTTTAAAACTCTCTTATTAAAAGAAATTAATTGATAGACGTCTCTAGCTCTCCAATTTTGCCCTTCAAAGGATGAGGTAATTTAGTAAGTTGAGATAATTCCATCTGAAAGCAGCTCAAACTTGATGTTTTTGGGTTTTTTTTTTTTTTTTTTTTTTTTGCAGTACTGGGGGTTGAACCCAGGGCCTTGTGCCTGCATGCTCTGCAAGTACTGGACCACTGAGCTGCACCCCCAGCCCATTTCTTATACTTTTTTGAGACAGGGTCTTGCTAAATTACACAGACTGCCTCCGCCTCCCCAGCCGCTGGGATTACAGGTATATGCCACTGTGCCTGGCAAACTTGATATTTTCTTAAATTACATCAACCGGAAAGTGGGTATATGTTTTCGTTTCTCTTAAGCTGCTTTCTTCTTCTTCTTCCTCCTCCTCCTCTTCCTCATTTTCCTCTTATTGTGGGAAATTTCAAACATTCAGAAAGGTTGAAAGAATTCTACTGTGAAGCCTCATATGCATAGCATCTTAATTCCACAATGGTCAACAGTTTGCACCATTTACTTTATCTCGCATCAATCCTTCTCTTAATCCATTTTATTTTATTATAATGAATTTTTTTTTTGTAGTACTGGGGGTTGAACCCAGGGCCTTGGCCTGCATGCTTTGCAAGTGCTGGACCACTGAACTGCACCCCCAGCCCATTTTTTTTTTTACTTTTTTGAGACAGGTTCTCGCTAAATTACGCAGACTGCCCCTGGTCTCGAACTTGGGATCCTGCTGCCTCCACCTCCCAATCCGCTGGGATTACAGGCATGCGCCATCGTGTCTGGTTTGAAAATTTTTATTAGTAATTATTTTTAGTTAGTGTACAACTTAATGGAGTTTATGATGACATTTCCATACATGCATATCATTGTACACTGCTCACGTTCACCTCCCCCATTACCCCTCATAACCCTCCCCCCACCTGTGGTACCTTTTCCTCCCCTCCAGTGGCCCCTCTTCTGCTTGTGCATCTTGTTTGTGTGTATATAGATGATAAATATATGCATATCTATGCATATATCAATGATGTATATCTCATGAGCTGGGATTTAGCTCAGTTGGTAGAGCACTGCTCTGCAGTTTCTGAGGTCCCGAGTTCAATTCCCAGCACCACAAAAACGGGAGCAGGATGAGGCAATCCACTCCTAAGGCAATCTCGAAACAGTCAGCCATTGAAAACCCTATGAGGGTCACTATGAGTCAGACATGACTCGATGGCACCTAACAATAACAACAACATACATCACATATATATGTCTCATATATCTATTTATATATATAAATCGAGATCCATCTTTTTTGGTGCATTTCTTTAAATGACATTTTTATCATTGTTGTTGTTGTTAGGTGCAGTTGAGTCTGGTTTGACTCATGGCGACCTTATGTACAACAGAATGAAACACTCTCCGACACTGTGCCAGGCACACGATCTTTTTTATGTTTATGCTCATTGTCATAGCCACTATGTCAATCCATCTACTTGAAAATAATGGGTTTCATTATATTTTCACACACATGTATAACGTATTTTGAGTATATTCACCTTCATTTCCAAGTAACTTGCAGACATCAGTAAGCTTCATTCCTAAATGTGTCAGCATGCAAATCATTGACTAGGATTGACTATTTATTTACATTATTTTCTTTTTCAGATGAAATTTATGGAAATGAAATACACAAATCTTTACAATCCGATGGTGTTTGGTTAATATATTCACAGGAGTAACCCAAATCCTGTTAGAACCTATGGAAAAATTTCACCACCACAAAAACTTCCTTTGCGCCCTTTTACCATTAGTCCCTCACCATCCCTTGCCCCAGACAATAACTGATCTAAATTCTCACTATAAATTTTTACCTGTGGCAGAATTTCATGTAAATGGACTTGTACAGCATGAAATGTTTTATGAACAGCTCCTTCCCGCTCAGCACAATGTCACTGTGTATACCTGTATTTTTCCCTTTGTCTTGCTGATGAGTAACTTGGATCCTTGATGATTTCTTTCACCCATTAGATTAACCAATTTTGAACATGACCTCAAGTTGGTGCTTTCGCCAACAGGAACTACTGGTTTCTTAAAGCTTCATCAAGTTGCCGTGGGCTTTCTGTTACTTGTAATCACAAGCCTTGTAGTTAAACCTCCTCGAAACTGATTTCTCTTGCCTTATGCGATAACGTGGAATTTCCTATTAACACAGGAAAATGGAAGTGAAGCCAGCACATTGGACATGATAACCTGGTTTAGACCTTGCTGGAGGGGTATGAAGAAGACTGTGGGATTCTCCTCCTTAATAAAGTCACATTTAGGGAAGATACTTGCCAGGAGAATACAAGTTGTGTTTTGGAGAGAACTTTTGCCCACTTGCTACACAGAACCAGCCTAGGCTGCTCTGTAATCAATGTGCTAAGGTGTTGTCCGTCTCAATGTTACTTCTAATACTGGGGCTGGAGGTTAAGACCAAGATTCCACTGTTCTGCTTGGAGGACCCCCTACTCTTGCTTTTGACCATGAGCAAGAAGATTTGAGCCCAGCTGCAGGGTTGAAACCGGTCATCAATAGGTGGCACCCTTCTTTCAAGCCATCACCCAGCCCAATGCTGGCTGAGCCTAGGAACTGGCTCCTTCACCAGGAAGCAGTAGTCTTGGGTCTGCTGAAACCAGGCATTAAGTGACCCTATTGAAAAAGGCTGCTTGGTATATATCAGTGTTAAAAATAGGTGATACAGCTGGGCATGGTGGTGCACACCTGTAATCCCAGCAGCTCGGGAGGTGGAGGCAGGAGGATCGCAAGTTCGAGACCAGAGGCAGTCTGGATAATTTAGCAAGACCCTGTCTCAAAAGTTAAAAAAAAATGGGCTGAGGGTGCAGCTCAGTGGTCCAGCACTTGCAGAGCATGCAAGCGTGAGGCCCTGGGTTCAACCCCCAGTACCGCAAAAAAAAAAAAAAAAAAGAAAAGAAAAGAAAAGAAAAATAGCTGATACAAGTCTGAGGAGATAGATATGCTGGTTACTCTGATCTTATGACACACCTTGTATACCTTCACTGACATGCCATATCCTACCCCATAAAAATATATAATTACCATGCATCAATAGAAAATTCAAATATAAACCAAGTGCTGTGGTCCATGCCTCTTAATCCCAGTGACTTGGGAGGCTCAGGCAGGAGCATGGCAAGTTCAAGACTAGAGACAGCCTGCAAAATTTAGCAAAACCCCGTTTCTAAACAAAAAAATTAAAAATGGGCTGGGGATGCAGCTCAGTGGTAGGGTACTTGCAAAGAATGTGCCAGGCTCTGGTTTCAACTGCTAAGTACCACAAAATAAAATAAAATAAATTAATAAAAAAATTAACAAATGAAAAATTAAAATTAAAATATATTATAAAAAAGAATCATTGCTGAAAATGTTTGGAAAGGAAAATTTGGGAAGGAAATCGGAAGACTTGACAGGATGTGAATGTTAATCAGTGACATTAACATAATGTCATGAATGTAGGAAATGGAGTGATTCAGTCCTTTGTTCCTTTATTCATTTCTTCAGCCTTCAGCATGGGAGAGGGAATAAAGTGTATCACTTAAACAGACTGGGGATGTAGTTCAGTCATAGAGGACTTACCTAGCACATGCAAGGTCCTAGGTTCAATCTCATGTCACTAAAAAAAAAAAGAAAAGAAAAGAAACAGATGTGTGTGTTAGACAGGGCTGGCTTTCTGAGATGACTACTGAGCCTCAATTTGTTTTTCATCTGTACATTATAAGATATTTCTTTCATTGAGCCAACAAATATTTATTGAGCACCAGTTATGGGCCAGGCATTGCTCTGGAGCTGTGGGGACAGTCAGGATGCTAGCCCTGCTGTTGTGGGGCTCTCAGGCGGACAGCATTTTCTTTTCTTTTCTTTTCTTTTTTTTAAGATTATATTGGACTTTTATTTAGTGCACACTGAAAACACATATAATTGTTCTAAATATATAAATTATCCACTGGCATATTAAACATCCAGAAAAGCAGATCTCTTCCATAAAGAATATGTGAGGGTGGGAATATCAACGTCAGCTCATATAGTACGAAAATAACACTTCTGTAAGTGAAATCAAAGTGTTCTTGTACTGCATTCCTGTAAAAATTGTGAAGAAAAATTTCAGATGGGTACAGACAGAAAGAGAACAGTATGGTGATTTCTCATATGTTGTTGTTGTTAGGTGCCATCAAGTTCGTATCCGACTCACAGGGACTCTGTGTATGACAGATGAAACACTATTGAGCTTCTCTGCTATCCATAGAGTTTTCAATGGCAGATTGGTGTTTGGAAGTGGGTTGCCAGGTCCTTCTCCTGATTCCTCTTATAGGGCGGATGACATTTTCAAAGGCAGCCATGCCAGTATGTCCCATCCCACATTCTCTCCCTGCCATGTGGCATCGGCTGTCCTCCTTGAAGACATGAGGACTCTCTCAGGGCAGGCCTGGGACTATGGTGGAAGTGACTCTGTGTAACTTTTAAACCCAAATCATAAAGGGTGAGACCTCATTCTCCCGGTCCTCTCCCTTGGGACTTGTGCCTTGCAGTCCCCAAGTTGATATTGTAAAAGCAGGCCTAGGTCACTTCACAATTACTCTGGTTCCTTGAAACCAGCCCTCAATAAAAGCTGATAAGGGCAGATGTGTCATGAGATGGCTGGGCCTGCCGAAGGGCTGGATTAAGAAAAAATGTGGCGATGCTAGATAACTTTGTAAATGGTCGCTAGATAACTTTGTAAAAAGCCAAATTCAGGGAATTCCTGAAAAGGGCTAAACTCTGGGAAATGCAAACTTACTTTGTACTTTGTACCCCCAGCCAACCCTCAATCGCCAGCCCATCTTAGTTCAAAGGACTGACCAATCCCGCATCCCCCCTTACCCCTACCTGTAACCCTCAATAAAAACCCTCACCAGCGGCCAGTTGGGGTCCCGACACTGAACCGCTGTATCAGTGAGGTGCGGTACCCTCGGGCTCGAGCTTTAATAAAGGCTCTTTGTTCTTGCATGGGACTTTGGACTGCCTGGTGATCTTTGGGGAACCCGAACTCTGGGCATAACAATTTGTACAAAACTCCAGCTCCCTTGTGGATGCTGCACTGGAGAGACCACGTGGAGATGGAGGAAGATGCCCCCAGAATCCCACTTGCTCAAGCCCTCAGCCCTCAAGCTTCTGGTGAAGGCTGGGAGATATCCCTTCCTCCTGCACCTTACCTGGACTCCTTGCCTATGGAATTGGTGAATGTATCAAGTGGTTGTTTTATGTCATAAGTTTTGGGGTAATTTATTATGTCACCCTCATAACTAGAACAAGCTACATGCTAGTTGGCAGAGAAGGTAAGCCAGTGAACAAATAACCAAGATATTGACAAACATCACTACAGAGAACTAAAAATAGCCTGGGGAACAGGGAGGGAAAGTCAGCCCCTGTGTAAGGATCTCCTCAAGGAAATTATGGCAGAAGAGACATTTGTGTTATGGAGACCTGAAGATATTAAAAGGGGGCAAAGGGAGTGCTCTGGGATAGAGGTAACAGTAGTGCAAAGGTCCTGGGGCAGGCTGGAGCTTGGCACATTCAAGGAGCTGAGAAATGGCTGGTGTCTCTAGATTGTAGTGAGGGAAGGGTCACAGTCTAAGGTGAAATCAAGTAGACAGGTGACCTCATGTGGACACTTAAAGGCCAGGGTGAAGGGTCTGGGTTTTTATCCAAGTTATAATGGGAAGCCATTGAAAGATTCTTGGCAATGGAGAGATTTGGTTTTACTTACATATTACAAATCCCTTTGGCTATTGTGTGGTGAAAGAATTGAAGGGTTGGACCTGAGCAGGGAGGTTAATTAAGAGAGGATCCAAGTGAGAATAGAAGCCAGTGCAGAATCAATGGATAAAGTGACAACAATTGGAACACCTGATGTTGCCCGAGTGGCATTGCTTGAAGTGCTGCCCACGGATCCTATGATTTTATCCCCATAAACACCCATGACGGGGGGTTCTTTATGTACCAGGTGAGAGTTCAAGTACTTTGCCTACTAAGTCGTGGAGGTGGCTCTGATGTAGGCAGGCACAGCAGTGGGGGCTTTCCCACACAAAGCCGAGGTAGGGTCAGTGCTCAGCAGGGAGAAAGGGCAGGACCAGCCGGACCCATATTGGGGGGCTGTGGAGTAAAGTGGGACCTTGAGATGCTGCCTTGAGTTCACACATGGACAATCGGGAGGCAGGTGGTGTTGTGACCAAAAAAATTGCTGGGGTTTAGTTCAGTTGCTAAAGTGCTTGCTCTTTACACTCTGAGGCCCTGGGTTCGATCCCCAGCACTGCAAAAAATGGGAGAAAGACCTGCAGTCCACTCCCGAAACAATCAGCCATTGAAAACCCTATGAGGTCAAAGATGCACTGACAATGCACTGTGCAGCTTGGTGCAGTGTCAGGGAGTGTTTCATTCTG
>VMDO01041929.1:0-10870 GCA_007922755.1 Pedetes capensis | reverse complement strand
TCCTTCCTTCCTTCCTTCCTTCCTTTTCTTCTTTCCTTTTCCTTTTCCTTTTCCCTTTCCTTTCCTTTCTCTCTCTCTCCTTCCCTCTCCACCTCCCTCCCTCCCTCTCTCTTCCCCCCGCCCCCTTCCTTCCTTCCTTCCTTCCTTCCTTTCCTTCCTTCCTTCTTTCTTTTTACAGTTCTTCAGAGTAGAACCCAGGGCCTCACATGTACTTTACAAATACCCTACCACCATTTATTTGTTGTTGTTTGTTTGTTGAGTCAAGGTCTCATTAAGTGATGCCAGCTGCCTTTGGCCTCGAACTTGCAATCCTCCTGGCTCAGCATCTGGAGTCGCTGGGATTACAGGTGCGTATCAACTGCACTTGGCAGGAAAAGTATTTTCCTTAACGTGACACAGTGAAAGGGTTCAACCTCCTGAAAAACTTTCTTTCTTTCTTCTTTTCTTTTTTTTTTCTTTTCTTTTCTTCTTTCTTCTAAAACATTTTTTAGTGGAAAGAAGTATTCTCAATGGTTAGAAGTATATTTGCACCTATGTTTTATTTTTCCACTTGGTATAAATTATTTTGCTTTTAGAATTTTTATAACTGGCCAATTAGCATGGTTAATCTCACTGATTCCATCACTCAGGCCAACGTGGATCTAGAAATGTTTTTCATTAATGGCTCGGCTACTGCAGATTCAGCAAAATCAGAGCCTTTCTTGGTGTGCAAGTGTGTGAAGGGTGAACATTACATTTGTGGCAATTGCTTTCTGGATTTTATTACTTTTTTTTTTTCTCCCATTATACACTTCTATTTGGTCTGGCTTGTCTTAAAAAAAAAAAAAAAAGAGTAGTGATTTCCTCTTAAATGATGTAATTTTATGAAAGACCAAAGCTCTGCAAACTTGAATTTAGCAAGGGGAATTCCTAGTATTTATATGCGTGTTAACAGTAATATAAAAAGGACTCAGGCTTGCCAGGCAACTGTAGCTTTAGACTCGGTTTTATTTTTTCCTTCTTGCCTTTCCTCTTGCCCCCCTCTTTCCTTTCTTTTACAAAAACAATGCACGCACCTTCTAAACGCCAGAGTGTGATGAAAGTGGTAAAACTAGGGGTGGGCCGTGCTGGGTCCTAGGCCTTACAACATGGGTTGGTAGCTGGTAAGATAGGAGGGGACAAGGCCCTGTAGGAAGAGGCCCCAGTGGGCTCCCTGGAGGCCACGAAGAACTTCAACTTGAGCAGGGTCCACCGGGGAAAGGAAGGGCCACAGTGGGCGATCCTCCTGCAGAGCTGTCGTAAACGGAAACAGTTCCTCTGTCGTAAACGGGAACAGTTCCTCTGTCGTAAACACGAACAGTTCGTTTATGATAACCAGGAGGTTTGGGCAATGGCAGTGTCCTGGCTGCTCAAAGTATAAGTGACATGGATACAGCGTGCTGAGTGCCCAGAGCAGCAAGCTATCTGATAGTTTTGCTGTGTGTAATACAAGGAGACAGGACAAGAACAGGGGCCCGCTGTGAGGCACTGTGCACGCCTCACTGAGGAGAGTGAGCTTTATTCTTTAAGCGTGGGAGCTCCTCAGATGTGCACGGAAGGAAGAAAGAGGGTGGCAGATGACCCAGTGGTAAGGTGCGCATCTGCTGGGCCCGGGGGTCTGGGTTCGAGTTCCCATTCTACCTTTGAGTGGTATGGCCTTCCTCAAGCCATAGAACATCTGCAAGGGGTTGCAGGTCCAGTGGAGATGGTGTGTTGCTGGCTGCAAGCACTGTGATGGTTGAACAAAGGGCACATCCCCAACAAGCCTGCTGCCATAACAAGGGAAGAACACTGAGTAAGGAGAAGGTCAGGAGGGGAAGCCTTCCTTTGGCATTGATTTTAGCGAGGGAGCTCAGGTCTTGTGAGGACCTTGGCCTCAGCTCTGCCTAGGGTGATGAGAATTCCCCACAGGTGGTTGAAGAGACCAAGTGGGATCACAAGCAGCCACACAGTGCAGAGGGAGTCTCTATACTTCTCAGGGCCTCCAGACCACAGGTTCCTCCTCCTCTCGGTAGAAGATGGATACCAAGGAAATATGACTTGTTTTTTTTGGACCTTTGAGAAGGTTTGGTGCCACAACTGTTGAATATGATCCCAGAGTCCTGAGGATATGAAGTGCTGGGAATAGAAGCTTCTCATGGAAAAAGACCAAAACGACAACAAAAAAACGTCAGTAGATCTGTGTCTCAGCATGAATCCAGCAACGCTTTCAGGAACCTCAACAACCAAAGAGCTTTGAAAAATAAGCTCAGTGATGAGTTGTGTGTAGTAACCAAGCATTCATATCATGGTCTACTTTGTAGTAGACAAACATTCACATCATTTTCTCTAAAATACCAGTCTGTCTATACAGACTATGCACAATTTACCCAAAGAGATTAACATTCCTTCTGTTGTACCCACTATGAGAAATGATCTTTCAAAACTGTAGCCATCATAATGTTATTGTTGTCAAGTGCAGTCGAGTCTGGTCCAACTCATAATGACCCTAGGTACAACAGAATGAAATACTCCCTAATACTATGCCAACCACATGATCTTTCTTATGTTTAAGCCCCTTGTTACAGTCATTGTGTCAATTCATCTAACTGAGGGTCTTCCATTTCTGTTAACCTTCCACTCTCCCAAACATGATGTCCTTCTCGAAGGATTGGTCCCTCCTGACAACAAGTCCAAAACAGGTAAGACGCAGTCTAGCCATCCTTGCTTCCAAGGAGCACTCTGGTTGTACTTCTTCTAAGACAGGTCTGTTGGTTCTTTGGCAGTCCATGGTATATTCAATATTCACATTCAACACCATAATTTAAAAGCATCAATTCTTTTCCTGTCTCCCTTATTAAATGTTCTGCTTCCACAAGCATATGATGCAGCTGAAAATACCATGTGGTTTATCTCAGTTGGAAGAGTGTTGCTCTGCACTCTCTGAGGCCCTGAGTTCAATCCTCAGCACCACAAAAATGGGAGAAGGACCTGAAAGCCCCCTTCATCCTTTGAAATGATCATGAAACAATCAGCTACTGAAAATCCTATGGATGGCAGAGAAGCACTGACATAGTGCCAGGCGGGCAGGGCACAATGTTGGGGAGCATTGCACATAGGGTTACCATGAATCAGACCCAACTCTACAGCACCTAACAACAACAACAACAACAACAACAGAAAATGCCATGGCATGAGTCAGGCATACCTTCATCTTCAGTGTGATATCTTTACATTTCAACACTTAAAATAAGCCTTTTGCAATAGCTTTTCCCAATGCAATGTATTTTTTAATTTCTTGACTACTACTTCTGTGGATGTTGTTGTCAGGCCTAGTTAGTACTTGGATGGGAGACCACCTGGGAACACCAGGTGCTGCAGGCTTGGGAGAAGGACCTGGCAACCCACTCCCAAAAATCAACCTACCATTGAAAACCCTATGAACAGCAGAGAAGCATTGAAAATACTGTTTCCCATGTTGTATGTAGGGTTGCTATGAGTCATATACCGACTTGACAGCACCTAACAACAACAACTTCTGTGGATGTTGCTTGTAAAACCAAGTAAAGCAAAATCCTGAACAACCTCAATCTTTTCTCCATTCATCATGAAGTTGCACATTGACCCAGTTGTAAGGATTTTTGTTTTCTTGACGTTCAGATGCAATCCTTACTGAAGGCTGTGTTCTTTGATCTTCACCAGTAAATGTTTCAAACCCTCTTCACTTTCACCAAGCAGAGTTGTGTCATCTGCATAACACAGGTTGTTAATGAGTCATCCTCCAATCATGATGCCAAGTTCTTCTTCATAAAATCCAGATTCTCAGATTATTTGCTCAGCAGAGAGATTGAAGAAGTGTGGTGAATGGATACAGCCTTGATGTACACCTTCCCTGACTTTAAAACTGGCAGCATTTTCTTATTCTGTTTGAACGACTGCCTCCTGGTCCATGTACAGATTCCTCATGAGTACAATTAAGTGCTCTGGTATTCCCGTTCTTTGCAATGTTATCCATAATTCGTTGTGGTCCACACAAATGCCTTTGCATAGTCAATAAAACATAGGCAACTTTTCCCTACTTGTGTTTTGAATGCCTTCCAACCTGGGGGGCTCATTTTCCAGCACTATATTTGACAGTGCTTCTCTGCTATTCATAGGGTTTTCAGTAGCTAATTGTTTCAGGAGTGGGCTGCTGGGTCCTTCTCCCTAATCTGTCTTTGTCTAGAAGCTCAGTTGAAACCTGTCCACCATAGATGGCCCTGCTGGTATCTGAAATACTGATGGCATAGCTTTCAGCATCACAGCAACATCAAACCCCTATAGTATGGCAAACTGATAGACAAGTGAGAGATCATAACATTATTCCCCTTTAATAGCTCCCCATGACCTCTAGCGTAAGATTAACCTCTTAGGGTGGTGTACCAGCCTTCAAGTTCTGGCTCTACCATGACCCATCCCTCTTCCTGGCCCCTCCAGCTTTACACCATGCTTCCCACTTGTAGTTATTTAACCAGGCCTTTCTGCTATGGTTTCATATTTTTCTCCAAGCTGGTCATTGTTTCTAGATGTTCTTTCCCCTTTTACTCATATGTAAAACTCCTATTCAGTCTTCAGTACCTAACCTGGAAATCATATCCTCCTGGAAGCCATCTTTGAGATTATAAAGACAGTTATTACCTCTCCTTTTCAAAAGCAATTTCTGTTTTCCCCATTTTATTTATGAATTTATTTATGAATTATTTATGAATTATTTATTTATGAATTTATTTATGAATTCCCCATTTTATTTATGAACCCCTTCTATGATGCTGCAATTTGTTTGCTTGCATGTAGACCCTACCCAATCCTAAGCTCTCCTATCAGACCATGAAGGCAGAAGACCATGAAGACACACCATGAAGGCAGAAAAAACACCACAAGATGAAAGATGGCCAGGGAATTGCGGAAAATGGGAAATAAAGTGACAAATAGTAGCAGAAGTAGTTTTGCTCTTGTGAGAGACTCCAGCAAGAGGCAAGCTGATTTTTGCCAAAGATCCTCAGGAAGCCTCAGAAATTAGAAGCACCTGGTATTTCTGAGAACCATAGTAAAGGATGTAGCAGAAGACAGAAGCTTTGGCTTAAGTTCTGTGTAAGAGGGATTTAGTCCTCCGCACTCACCCCTAATGCAGCAGAAGACAGGGTTACTATCTAAGTGTCTCACTCAGAGAAACCAGGCTGAGGTGAGACTAGGGACCATAGTAAATACAGCAATCAAGGTCATTAGGTGACTGAGTATTGCACACTGACCTCCAGCCCTGTTCTGTTTCACTCATGTACACCAGCCACCACATTGTCATCGCTAGGCACCTGTTCTGGAGAAACAGACTAGAGTAGGGGCAAAGGCTGCAGGGGTTAATATTTGAGGAGTTTCCACCCAACAGTCAGCAGTTCTATTTAGGCACTTAGTCACTTACTCTCAAATAGGAACTGATATCCAAGTATGCCCAGGCATTTGATGAAAACTCCCTGCATATAATGTATTTCTCCAACCAAACAAATATAAAACAAAATTAAGGGAAAGAGGGACTGAGGAAAAGAAAGCGATGAATAACTATAACTAGTGTTCTAGAGGAAAAAAGAGAAAATATTGCATCTAAGAAACTTTAGAATGTAGTAAAAGAAATATTCAGAGAACTGGAAAAAAACTCATGGTTTTTAAAAAGTATGATAGAAGAACAAAAGACAATAGGAAGATTAAATCACGTAGTTAGGAAAACTTTCTTGGACAATGAATGAAGAGTCAAGTATATAAGAAATAGAATAATAAAGGTAAATGGATAAATCTAAGAAACCAAATATTTGGTTTGTATAAGTTACAGGAATAAAGAACAGAGTAAACTGGATAAAAGTTTTCATGATATAATACAAGAAAATTTCTTAGAAATGAAACCTATGGGTTTCCATTTGAAAGCTAATCCATCTCCCCAAGGTGGCCAAAGCAGTTAATATTAAACTATCTACATCAAGGCATATCAGCATAGATTTTCACAATAAGTACAACATCCTGTACATTTATGGAACAATTTAGAAATTAAATATTAAGAAAACTGCAAGGCAATGATGTCTCAATAGTAATGCTGGAAATTACAAAACAGTGTAGTAATTACTTTCTTATTATTAAAGAAAATGACTTTCATCCTAAAATTATATATCATTAATATAAAGACAAATAAATATAATTTTGGAAGCATAAGGTGTCAAAATAAGTATTCCTCATTGATTGGTATCTCAAGAAGCGTGTAGAATTTGTCCTCCAAAGCAATAAGGCAATTAGCCAATAATAAAGAAGACACAGAGTTCGTGAAAGAGGAAATCAACAAAAGAGAAAAGCAAAGAGAAATCCCAAGATGAGAGTGAAGAAAAGCTCCTATGTCAAATTTGGGCACCCAGCATGTTAGAAAGTCAGTCCAGGCAGAGTAGGACAGAGAAACCAAGAGAAGACATAAAAGGATGCTAGAAAATTACCAATGTTTGGCCATATGAGAGTTGTCTTACAATTATTTTAAAGTTACAAAATGAATAAGCCATAACTATATAGAAAATTAAGCAAACCAATTAACAATAATAAATAGTTATTAACTCCAGGGGAAATAGCTTCGCCATCAAGAATGTTAATTATAGTGTAGTACCAAGCTCAGTGAACTATAGGATTCAATATTTAACTTATCCAAACACTTTTGACTTACCAAAAAAAAAAATTAAAACTGAGTGTGTGTGTTGGGGGGGTGTTTGAAGAGCGCTAAATCAGCATGTCCCATAATAATAAATAAATAATATTTTAAAAAGAGAATCAGTATGCTGTAGTATTATAAGGTTATTATCTAGAAAATTGAAAACAAATATCATAAAAAACCAGATAACAATCTAGCTATGGAAATTAGAAATCTGGAGAGTGAATTGGGTAGAGGAAGAAACTCTTTTTTATTATAATTATTGTATTTTTTTATTTTAAAATTCTGCCAATCTACTATTTTATAAAAAGTTCAAAAAATAAAATAAGGAAAGACTGTGGTTAGACAGCATAGGTACTTGTCACTTAATACTATATATACACACGCATGTGTATATATGTTTATATATACACATGTGTGTGCATATATGTGTATGTGTATATATATATGTATATGTATATATACATTTACATGTGACTAGCTTTCCATGTTTAAAAACTAAATAAAGCCACAATGTATATGTATGCATATGTATATATGTCTATATATACATATGTATATGACTAGCTTTCCATATTTTAAAAAATAAATAAAGCAATAATCTAAAAAGAAACTACAAAGTAATAAATGTACTTTCTTCACCACCTACTAGGTTCCGGTGGCAAGTTAGATAATAGATTCATTTTTTGTGCAGTCCTTAACCTGGCCCAAAGTTCCATGCTGTTGCCCTCAAATGAAGAAGAATGAGAATGGTGAAGACCACACAGCAAGCAAGTGGGCAAAGCAGGCTGGGACCCCAGGTGGTCCGATTAACTTTCCAGGTATGTTCCCTTAGCCTACACACCTTTGCGGTCCACTGCTGGCTATTTGAACTGGGTATCATAGGACAGGTAGATGCTCCTTGGGTCAGACATCACGAAGTGAGCTCCGGTCTCTGTCCCGGGTGGCCTCTTTCCATTGCTTCCTGTGGAAAATTCCAGTCAATGTCAAAAGCATCGTTGGTTGCCTCTAGTATAGGGTGGTTCCAGGTGGCTGTGGCTTGGGGGGGCTTCTTCCTCTTAGACCTGGGGTTTGATTTGCTGGTGGGAGAAGCCACAGAATGAGTATCTATTGTGACCGATTATAGCTAACTTGCTAACACAAGTTTATCTTGCAACTCCTTAGGACAGAAATCTGACAGGCCTCTCACAGGGTTAAGATCAACATGTCAGCAATGTTGGATTTCTTTCTTAAGGATCTGGGTGGGAAACGTTTCCCTGTTTCTTTAGTTTCTGGAAGCTTCTCTTATGCTTTGGCTCATGGGCCCCTGCTCTTTCCTCAAAGTCAGTAACATGGCTTCTCTCTGCCTATTCTCATTCCCCCGCAGCAAAGCTCATCAGAGAAAGCTCTATGGGTTCTCAGGACCCCCGTAAGGACTTTGAGGGCCCAGCCTGGGGACCCGGGATCATGCTCCAGCTGGAGGCGTTTCCCTCCACCACACTGGCAGTCTCTCTTCCCACATAAAGTAACAGCGTCACAGATTCTGGGGAGCGCAACGGGACATCTGTAGGGAGCCAGGACTCTGCCCATCGCAAGGTTCCTTCCTGTCTCCCAGCTGATGCCAGTCAGGCCAGCGCCTGCCCTGGTGCCCTCCATTCCGGGCAGCCAGACAGAAGGTAGAGTGAGCAGCCATCTGTCTCCTTTGCACAAAAAGCCACTTCGTGAAGATTCCAATGGAGCACTCAAACCTCACACTCTAAGCAAGCTCCCTGCCTGCCCCTTGGTTCAAGGGTGACACTATTGTCCCTTCCCACCCACATTTGTGCATTGGGAAGTAGTGCGTGTTTTCAGATTCTGTGCTGTTGGGGCCGGGGTTCTGAAAGGAGGGGGACCTCAGGCCTGCCGAGTCCATCAGAGCTCTGAGTGCGTTGGTGGGAGCCTGACATGGCTGGGCTAACACAATGAGCTCCAAGGATATGGCTTACAATGGGCCGGGTGACTGGCACAGCTCAGCATAAGGGAACCCTGACAACAAGAAAGTACAGGCTGTATCATGTGACAGGGAGGGAGCTTGGCATCTTTGGGGAGCCTTAAGAAGACAACAGGACAAGCACAGAAAGACACATGACTGTGTGACCTGGAACACATTGCTTAACCTCTCTGTTCCCAGTTTCCCAGTCTATGCCAGTAAGGATACCACCCCCAGCTCCCAAGGGCCTTTGGGAGAGCGAGGTGAAATGATGTGGCATGGGGCTTGATATACACATTGTTGTTGTTGTTGTTAGGTGCCATCGAGTCGATATCCGACTCATAGCTACCCTCTGTACAACAGGGGAAACACTATTGTCAGTGCTTCTCGGCTGTTCATAGGGTTTTTAATGGCAGATTGATTTTTGGGAGTGGGTTGTCGGGTGCTTCTCCCAAGGGTACAGCACCTGGTGTTCCCAGGCCGGCTCCCATCCAAGTATTAACCAGGCCTGACCCTGCTTAGCTTCTGAGATCTGACAGGATTGGATGCCACAGGGCAATGGCTGCAGGCAATATACACATTAGGTACTCAAAAGTCATTTGTCCCTTGCTAAAAAGCCTTGTCCCCATTTTTTATGCTTTTTAGCTATGTCACCCTGTCATGGCTGGTGAAGCCCGGAGGCCCAGGACATCCTTGACATTGAACCTGAAACAAGAAGGTGCCCAGGGGCCACCTGGGACTCAGCGGCTGACTCATCCTGCAGAGTGAGCCTGCCCAGTATGGCAGGAGACTTCCCGTCATTAGCGCCTGGGCCGGGTTCCAGCTGGTGCCCTGGAGAGGCGAGGCTCCCTACCCCTCTCCCAGCTCCTCAGCCAGCCTGTCCCCCCAGGATTAAGAGCTTATAAACATCAGCCAGTCCTCGGGGGTGAGTCGCCGAGGGCCCCCCCATTGAATCCAGATGGAGAGGAGACTTGTTTTGAGGAGCACGTGTTTACTTTCTCTTTTCAATAGGGAAAAACAGTGGCCCAGCCACCAAGGACGATGGAGCCCCGAGTGCCCCACACACCCTAAATTGTTTGCTCCTTCCCAAGACTCAGGGAACACAGAGCTACTTGGGGGGCCGTGGGCTGGGAGCACACTGATTGTGCGCTTTGTATCCTTCCAAGATCTCCACCAGGGCCAGCCCAGAGGCGAGGGGCAGGGCAGGCTCTGGAGGCTTCTGGGAGATGCTGCCATGACGGAGCCGTGCCAGCAACCCACCAAGTGGCCAGCTTCGTGTGGAACCTGTGCGTTCCGAGAAAGGCTTTGCTTCTCTTAATTTTCCTCCTCTGGGTTACGCAGCAGCCCTTGTCTTCTCTATCCCGGCTTGGGGAAACCCCAGTAGACTGGGGTGCAAAGCTGTTCTTTTCAGGGAGGCGCAGGTAGCCTGACTGTGGAAGATGCGAGCACTTTCTCCTTCCAAGGAGGAGTCTCCTAGCACCGGATCCCACGCCACTGTTCATGTCAGAACGGTGGGCACAGCCCTCACTTTCCTCAGCCCTGGCTCCCATGACTCCCAGGCTGAGCCCCCACGGTGGAGGGGCAAGGGATGGCAGATTGGAGCCCATTCATCATTTCACACCCACATAGATAAACAGTCCAACTCACAACTTACAGATCACCCAGAATTTCCAACTTCAGAGGCACTTTGAAATACCTGAAAGAGCTGGAGTTGTGAGCTGAGAAAAACGAGGCTTATGCCCCATTCAGTCCCTTTCCAGCTCTGTGACCTTGGTCTAGTCATTCAGACTCTCTGAGCCACAGTGCCATCAATATCCGTCAACGGTGACTCTTGTGAGTCTGTGCAAAATACAGTGTTTATAAGATCCAGAATAAATTGTTTATAAGATCCAGAATACAGTGTTTATAAGATCCAGAATAAAGGGTTTATAAGATCCAGAATAAAGTGTTTATAAGATCCAGAATACGGTGTTTATAAGATCCAGAATAAAGGGTTTATAAGATCCAGAATAAAGTGTTTATAAGATCCAGAATACAGTGTTTATAAGATCCAGAATAAAGGGTTTATAAGATCCAGAATACAGGGTTTATAAGATCCAGAATACAGGGTTTATAAGGTCCAAATACAGTGTTTATAAGATCCAGAATACAGTGTTTATAAGATCCAGAATACAAGGTTTATAAGATCCAGAATACAAGGTTTATAAGATCCA
>VMDO01041928.1:0-10873 GCA_007922755.1 Pedetes capensis | reverse complement strand
TTAGCAATTATATGATAACATGTAGACTACAGTAACTTAAATTCACACTTACAACACCCAAGGGAATAAAGAAAAAAGGTACAATTCACTAATAGAAAAGTTTAATTTGTAAAGGAAAAGGACTTGTGAAAGAAATCAAGACAATTCAATTCTCACATCAAAACTTACCTACAAAAGAAACCATATTAATAATTCCTAAAGGGTGTATTCTTAGTAATTCAATTAAATTAAGAAAAATACCCAAGTGGAAAATTTCAATTGAATTATATTTTATAATATAAAATTGAGAATAAAATTGAGAAATAATCACAGTCAGATTAAAACTCAGCTAATTGTATATTCCTTAGTAGAAATGTTTAACAGGATTATTTAAATGAGAAAATGGGGTTATTAAACATTAACATACGTTTGGTTATGTCATTATTTCTGAATTTCCCAAGAAAGTTTTGGTATTTTAAATATTTTGATAGGCTGAATTTACAAGTTTAGTATTTTTGTAAATATTTTCTGTCCTGATGTACCGTGAAGATAACTCAACTTTGACATGAGTTTTAAAATTCTGATCTAGCAGAAACTGAATAACCCAGGGGTGTCAAGTCAAACTTCAGGAGCAGTTAGGAGCATTACCTCCACTAGCTGCAGCAGCGTTTTTTCCTGCTCAGACTTAAGCAGCAGCTCATTGTCTTCTCCCCTGAAGTTATCGCGATAGTGTCTTCTGTTGTAAGGCACTCTCAGGCTCTGAAGAACGCCTATCTTGTTTTCTAGCAGTCGGAACTGTAAGCTCTGGAAGCCTGATGCAGGAGATAAGTACTCTCTTTGAGCATACACGCAGGAAGGGAGGGGGAGAGAGAGGAAGAGAGGGGTTGACATTGTGAATCATCAGCATGGCTTCTTCCATTGTAGGGGTTGTCAGTCTATCATCAGAACAGATGTACACTGCCAAGAATTTTACCTGTGATTTGGCCCTTGTGGAAATAAGGAAATGAGCAACTCCAACATCATTACTACTGTCAATCAATTTGAAGTTGGATAGCTTGTACAGTTGTGAAATCCCATATATATTTTTAAATGTATAATATGTATTTTAGCATACAATACATAATTTCATACATACAATGTTACATGTTATATAAATTTGCCGTAAGTATATATTGGACAAATACTATACACGTGTGTATGTGTAATTTTTTGGTTCTTGTTTTTAACTTTTTGTTATATTGTTTTCAATAATTTTTTTAAGTTAGAGTAGAAATTAATGGATGATTGTGTGTGTGTGTGTGTGTGTGTGCTAATTTTTTCCTATGATAGAGACATATAGACCTTGGTCAATTGTTTGTATTCCACAGTGCAAAAAGATTGCATATAAACCTTACCTAATCCTTCCTACAAATTGCAGTTTTGGATATTATCATTCATCTTGCTACCTAGTATTATTATCAGCATTAATGAGATAATGCAAGTGAAAGAAATGAGATGCAGCCTAGCACAAAATAGTCAACCAAAACATGGTACCACTTCTGCCCTGCAAACCATCAAAACTCTTAAGTCCTTCTAAATGTCCTTCATCTCACTGATCCTCAGGCTCTAGTTTTTTAAAATCCACCTCAAGAAACCATAGTGCCTTTCCTTTGATTGAAAAACCTGTTTGGAACATAGCCTGTTACACTATGTGATGCACTCAATGTAAGTTTCTTGAGAAAATTTCTTCTCAGATTTTGGTAAGAAAACAGCATGTATGTGTGTTTCTAAGAGATACATATCTAGATTGATAGATACAGATATTGATTCACACACACACACATATACAGATACACACACACACACACACACACACACACACACAGATAGCTTTGACTGCCTGGAAATGTAGAGCTAAAAATTTTGACTCAATACAAAGTATTCTGACACTTTTGATTGACATGCTTCTTTATATATCACTTCCTTCCTTTTTCTCAATTTTAAGTTTTTAAAGTTTAATAGCATATATTTCATCAGCCTTTTAGCTCTTTGTTGTCTAAAATCCTCTTTGGCGCAAAACAGGAAACATATTGATGAACTGAAATTAATCAATCACATTATTTTATACATAAAAATGAATCATGAATTTTTTTAACAACTCCTTAAATGCTTTGTGATTAAAGGTCCCAATGTCCTTAAAGTGAGTGTTAATAGGACAGGCTCCTCCTGTCAAACACCCCACAGACACTCCTTTTGCCCCACCAGAACAAGATGGTGCAGCCCCTGCATTCTAAGCTGCCACCCGTGTGTACCTGAAGTCATTGAAATCCAAGGGCGTCATGGTTTCCAGGACAGCAAACTGCTGTACCAGGAGCTTTAGGATAACCACCACGCGGTGCATCCGGGTCACGACCTTGAGCATGTTCCGCTCATCCCGCACCTGATGGGTGAGGCACAAAACACTGAGAACTCACTTCTCATTTGGGCAGGGGACAGGATACACCATACATGACCACACATTCCTGTTAATTTCACATCTATTTTTAAAGAGGAACATCAGAACGAAAATTTACTGGAAGTATATGTTGCACTAATAGCAATACTGAGTCATTGGCCAGGAACGTCTGCAAAATCAGAATTCTTTTTCTCTCTTAAAAACAGGAAGTTCCATGAATGCAAGGTAGACATCATCTCTGGAACACACAGTTCCTGCTGGTTGCAAAACAAGTTTTCCTTTTAATTCTGCTTCGGAGAAGAGAGGTCAAGGGAACGTGGGGATGTCCAGGTAAGGATTAAGCAATCCCTGGATAAATGTGCCCTTTGCTGAGGCCCAGGGCTGCTGTCAACATACCTGGGAATTGGGTTCCAAGTCCTAAGAGAGAATCGTGTGTGCATGGGAACCGTTTTGGAGTAGAGGACCCAGGCAGGATGCCCAGGGGCCCCGGGGCAGAGGAAAGCATGGGAGCTGAGCCTCCCTCTGCGCTGCTGTCCTCTCGTCCACTGTCCTTTGCTTCCCCATTCTTCTTTTCCTCCCCTTGTTCCCCGCTTCTTATTCCTCATTCATTCTCCCTATCTACTTCCTCTTTCTCTTCCTTTCTCGTTTCCCTCATTGTTCTGTCTATCTTCTCACAGCTAATATTCGGTAGACATAGAGTACCATTACCCATTACCTAATCCTCTGTTAGTCAGCCTGGTAATCGGCTATCATTTATAGTGCCTTTTTTATTTTTAAGATAAAAACATATTGAGTTCTACACAAAGTGCTTGAAATTGAAAATTTAAAGGAATCTTACCGCAATGGCGCTGAGAAAATATAACTAAATTGTCTGCTCCAAAAAAGGACTTTTTTTGTCAATCATGAAATAGTCATTTCAATATGTGGTGTTAAATATTTCACATTGATATATTCTATGTTTCCCCCCCCAAAAGAAATCAGTATCATGGCATAATTACTTACATGGCCATTCTGAAAGATGCCGCGAACAGAATCTAATTCCCAGAGGATTTGCTTAAACCAGAGTTCATAGGCTGTAATAAAAAAGTGAATGCCAATTAGGAGGGTTCAGGAGCTTCTTTGACCATAATTATATGAAAGATATGTTTACCATATTGAAAAAGAAAATGTAATTTTAAAAACAATAGATGTAAATATAGACTCATTTTACCTAGAAATAAATGCTAAAGTTGTAATAGTCTCCATTTGTTGAATGTTTTTAAATGCCAGATATTTTACCTGTATGCTTCATATTCATTATTATTACACTAGTTCATCTCAGTAAATATACTATTTAGGTTTTTTTAGGATTTAGCATATAACCCCATTCTCATTTTCTGTATGGAAGTTGGAGGGTGGTGGAGAAGTATCAGTGATATTCAACTTCAACTACAAACTGAGAAATTAATAATTTCCAGCCTAAATGAAAGATTGTAAGGTTTATGATTGGAAATGTAAAGCCACATTACTTAAAATGCAGTGGGTTTTTATTATTGTTGTTGTTGCAGAGTATTTGCAACAAACAAGCAAACAAACAAACAAACAAATCCTTATGAGCTCAAATCAAAAGGGAAAGCTGCCAGATGTTTGTGGCAAAACAATAATGACAAAGCTTCATATTAATCTCATAGCTAATTCCTGAGGGCGACTTGATTGCAATTGACATTGGTATTATCCGGGACATCTTTGAGAACACCCACTGGCGTCCAAAGCTAATTGTTCCACCCTGAATTCTGCCAAAAGTTTTCTGTGGTAGGGTATAAGCACCACCTTTCAATGTGAGATTGTTTTCCCTTTCTACAGGGGCTGTCAATCAATAAAGCTGACATGAAAGGAAAGAAGTGGCATGTTGAAAGAAGCAGAGTCAGGATCAGCCCATCTGAAGTTACTAACAATGTCAGCTGGAGTGGAAAACATCATTTTCTTTCATGTCCGTTGACTCACTTGTACAATGGTCAAACAGTTAACTACCTCGAAGTGCGAGCCTACGTTTCAAAATCTTAAACCCTATAGTAATATGACAGACATGGGAAGTCCTTTCTGACTCCTTTGTGTTACTATTCAAGGCAAGTAAAAATGGTTCTTCCCCCATTAGGTTGCCCATGCAATAATATTCTAAGCCCTAGAAATTATGGAAGTTGCAATAGTCATCTGCATTTCCTTCCGTCTGTAGCAGTGTTTGGCATAATGTAAACATTGGGTGTTTATTTTGTGAAAAAATGTATCAAATAGCCAATGTAATAAATAGATGAGCATAGAAAGCTGACAATCATAGATGTCCCTGGTACATAGTGTTTGGTTCTATTGTGTGGATAAAGGTTATATCTCTGTGATAATAAGAAAAATCGAACTATAATCTTATGTTTAAGGAGACTTTGGAGAATCTAATTTTCATACGTAGGCAAAGAGCAGATCAAATACTTACTTAACCATTTATATATCTCTGTTTCAGGTTTAACCCTATGTGGTTAGTCCCAAGACCCACTGCCTACATGTTGTGACTGAAGGATGAAGGGAAGGTGTCCTCATCAAATAATGACAGCTACCATCTGGTGTATGCTTCCTATGTGCTGTGCCTTGGGCTAAGTGCTTACTGCACAATTAATCTTCCTGGAAACTCTGTGAGGGAGACTATAGAATTATTCTTTCCATTTTACTGATGGAGAAATGGCGGTCCTGAGACCTAAGCCACTTGACCAATGTCACATAGTTTATCATACTAGGCATGGGTTCTAAGTAGTTTTTGAATCAAAAGTTTGTCTGACGATGCCGTGATTCCTCTCCTATTGATTGGGCCTTTGTGTAAGCCACCAATGAAAATGCAAACATAAAAGCAGGAGAAATAACACATGAAGTCAATTCTTTTTCTATCTTCAAGTTCTTAACTCAAAGGGCTTTGTCATGAGACAAGGCAGTCAATGAGACAAGCATTCATTTAAGAAAAGGACAAAAAGAACAGGTAGGGAAGGGAAAGGTGTATACACGTGGAGTGGGGACCAGCATGAGCTCCTGGGACTGAGTCAGACACAGGGCTGCGTTATGGCACTGACCACTATAGAGAAAGTATTCTTAATATTTTAGTATCACAGGTCTTTATACGATATATATTCACGTTGTCATAGCAACCCTATGTACAACAATGAAACACTATTTTCAGTTCTTCTCTGCTATTCATAGGGTTTTCAATGGCAGATTGTTTTTTGGGAGTGGGTTCCCAGGTTCTTCTCCCAAGTCTACGGTACCAGTCCAGTCTCCCATCCAAGTACTAACCAGGCCCAACCCTGCTTAGCTTCTGTGATCTGACAGGATTGGACGCCACAGTGGTATGGCTGCAGGCATATATTCATAAGAATCAGTACACAATTTCAGAGTTGAAGGACCTTCAAAACTAAATTCATAGACTCATAGGCTAAAAACCAACTCTCGGAAATTAGAAATTAGGAGATGGTTAAAATATATTTTAAGGAAAAGTAAGTTTTTGCCCAGGACCAGATTTTTATAAAATTATGTATATCTGGAATGAACTCAAATGATTTATTTCTCAAAAGTAATTGTTTTAATGTTACAAGCTCAGAAAGAATAATATATTGCAAATCTTTGTGAAATTCCAAGAGATGTAAAGTCTCCTTCAAGTTAAAGGACAAAGCTGAAGAAGTCCTACTTGACCTAGGTAGCAGTAACAGAACAAAAAGATGACTAGGACAAAGCCCAAAGTGGGTCTTAAGAGAATTTATCTGACCCCAAATAGTCTCAAGCCTTCCTAACAAAGATGACTTCCTGATCTTTCGCCATCTTATAGAAAAATGATGGTAGCTGGAATAGATACTGTTCAATCCTTTGTGACTTACCTTGATGAGTTATGATAAAAAGATGTTCATCGTGAATTTTATTTCCTTTTATTTCACTTTGAAGTTCTTGTGCAGTCAAAATTTTTTCCAACTTTAAATGAAAAAAAAAGAGAAGACTGATTTTGAAATTGAAGACCTTGATGAGATTAACTTAATAAGAAGTAGAAATAAAACTCTGCAGAAGATTCTCCAAGTTTCAAAACTCTCAGAAAAGAATCTATCTTCTTTTAAACAATGAATGAGTGGCATCATAAAAAGGTAAGTTGAATTTATGATTTTTATTCTTCTCAGAAACATTTGATATGGCAGGATTGTTGCCATCAAAAAAACGCTATTATATCCCTTGAGAAGTCTTATCCTTCCTACCTCACGAAATGAGTTTGATGAAAGTCTGAGATCTTCCTTGGCTGACTTTCTATCTGTCACCTTTTCTTTGTTCTCTTATTCCCCTAAAGAGCCTATTCTAAGACAGTCTTAATATTCTTTATCAGTTCATCCTTAGAAACCCATTGATAAAGGCACTAAGTACTCTATACATTTTGCTTCTAAAAAAATAAATAGAGGACAGAGAAGCTGAAAGTTACCAGGAATAACCTCCAAATACCTCATCTGTTGACACCTCCTTTATATTTAATAATACAAAGAAAATTACTAATAATTCAAGAAAATTACTATTTTCTTCAAGAAATAATTGCAAGAAAATTACTTTGTGGTGAAAGTTTTAAAAGAGCAAAAATTTTGAGATCCATTTGCGGTTACCTACGCTGGCATTTATCAACCATGTCTTATTTATTCAAGTTGTGCAATGCTCGAGTGTAATCTACACTGTATTTTATCTTTTATACTCTTCTGCCCAGATTCTGGTTTCCCTGCTTTTACTGCACCAGAGAGGTGAATTTTCACATACAATTCTCTTGAACTAATCTAACAAAAGTGGAAGAAGCCTAAATTTAAATGAGTAAGGGACCAGAAAACTATTGATGACTGACAAACAAAGGAAAGAAAAAGAAAGGAGCGTTAGTGCCTAACAATGGACGCAAACCCCTGTGGGGACCCAGCCACTTACCTGCAGGTAGTTCCCATAGATAAGCCCTCCTTTGCTGGCTCTGTTCACACCAGTTTGTGCTTTGTCCTCTTGGCTACCTTCTACAGATAGATTTTTAAAAGCATATCTGCAGTTTTAACAAACAGGGACAAATAATAGAGTTTGAGAAAACAGTTAATTAACAGTATCAGAGATTTAAAAAAATTACTGATTTTATTCTGATTATTACTGAAGAAAATAAAGGTGACAGTTTTCCATGCTCTTTAAAATCAGAAATGAAAATGCTCCCACTTGGCAGGTTGAAGAGCCTGACTCCATTCAGAACACAGGTAAATACTCACCCTACGCTGTTTCCCAAAAATGGGCACCCACTCATGATGAAGAGACCGTGCCTGAGGAGCCCAGTCTTCACTCCAAGATGATGACAGCATCCGCCTTCCCAGATGTTCTGCAGCTGCCTTTTATGTGCCCTGCTTACTGTGCCCCAGCCAATCAGAACTCTTCTTATACTCTCACCTAGGTTCACGTTTCAACTGGTACAGAACTGAACACTCTGTGAACTTTAGAGTGGATTTTTGCTGGACACAGTTTCCTTTTTATTCTGCCAACTGAACCATCTGACTTTGCCATGTTCTGCTTTTATATCCAAAGTAACAGACTAAATTAATAAAGGTCAAGTTAAAAAAAAATGCATTTGTCTATTCAATTCCAGAAAGTATTTTACACAATGGTAGGGTGTATAAAGATGATGAGCTTAGAGAAAAACAAATATTTATCTTCTCAGATTTGAAAAGTCCTACAATTCCTAAGGCAAAAACCTCACTCAAATATCTCTGGGGAAAGCAATGCCCTGCATGACTGGGGGTGTTATCTGCTCAAAGCTGACTTCCATCCTCTAATCCGAGCTCTTCTAGCCTAAATCTCCTCTAATAATTAGCAGCAGTTAGATTTCAAACCCATTGTACTGGAATTTAAATGGATGTCATTTAGTTTACTGTTCACCTGTGGCTTAGCAGTACCAATCCCCACCCACATCGGGGCACATTGTCTATAGAGAATTTTAAAACAATAAAAGCAATTTTCCCACAATCTGAACAAAGCCAGTGATACAGTATCCTTTCTAGAAGTACCATTCATTGGCCTAAGTGCCAAATGATTGCTTCTAGGGCTGCTGAGCCAGGACAGAAGGCCATAGATTGCACTTGGTCTATTTCTACAGCCCACAGAGAACTCTGTACACAGACACTGCCCATCTACCACACCTCCATTAAATGATAGGTCTTTGTCTACTCTACCAAAGTCATTAGAAGCCAGAAACCTCAGTTCTAGTCTTGGCTCTGCCTTTCACTTGGTGATGGGGGAAAACTGGTTTAACTTCCATGCATATCAGCTTCCTCAACAGGAAAGAAAAAAAGAAAGAAAGAAAGAAAGAAAGAAAGAAGAGAGAGATAGGGAGGGAGGGAGGGAGGGAGAAAGAAGAGAACAGAAGAGAAGAGAAGAGAAGAGAGAAAGGAAGGAAGAAAGGAGGGAAGGAAGGAAGGAAAGAAAGAAGGAAGGAAGGGAGGGAGGGAGGAAGGAGGGAGGGAGAGAAAAAGAAAGAAAGAGAGAAAGAAAGAAAGAAAGAAAGAAAGAAAGAAAGAAAGAAAGAAAGAAAAGAAAGAAAGAGAAAGGAAGGGAGGGAGGGAAAGAAAGAGGAAGAAAGAGAAACAGAAAGAACCGAAAGTGTTAAATTGATTGTAATTTTGAGGATCTTGATCCATAGTACAATCTTAATTTGATTACTACTTACTAAATTACAAAAGTTCAATGCATAAGCATTATAGGATAAACAGCATAAAAATGCTGTTGTAACAGGACAGAGTGTTCAGATGACGAGGTGATTACTGACACCAGCATGTGACAGGGGCCATAGTTCTTCTCTTGCTGTCTTGGTCCAGTGGGTTTGGAAACCCGGAATGCTTCATGACCCCTTGTTAAGTAGGTGTGTGTTTATGGACAATAGAGCTAAATAACTTATCCTACTCTTTTAAAGCCTCTTGGACTGCAAAGTGTTCTTTATTTATTTGTCAATATTCTAGTGAAGAGGCTGGGGTTTAGCTCAGTTGGTAGAGCGTGGCTCTGTATTTCCTGAGGACCTGGGTTCAATCCCCAGCACTGCAAAAAATGGGAGAAGTTTGTGGCAATCCACTCCCCAAAATAATCCCAAAACAATCAGCCATTGTAAACCCTATAAGGGTCACTCTGAGTTAGACCTGACTCAACAGCACCTAACAACAAGTTGCCCTCGTTTTTTAGACAAGCCTAGGTTCTACATTTTCCTGAGCAGATATGGTAAGAGAAGTTAAAAAGTAGAGGAGACACTATAATTACATCACAATTAGTGAGTGGTGGTTGGTCTTATTGTTAGCAGAGTTTTAGGGCAAAGTCCCAGCTCTGGGAACCCCAGCAGACTAGGTGTGGCCACCCACCCCAAAGACACCAGTTAAGGAGACAAGCAATGGGGAGAAGGAGAGAAAGAAGATTTAAACCTTGGGAAGGTTCTGGGATTCAGCTCAGTTAATAGAGCGCCACCCTGCAGTCTCTGAGGTCCCAAGTTCGATTCCTAGCACCACAAAAATGAGAAAAGGACGTGGCAACCCACTCCCGAGGCAATCCCAAAATAATCAACCATTGAAAACCCTACGAGGGTTGCTATGAGTCAGACACAACTCAACAGCACCTAACAGCAACCACTACCTTGGGAAGAAAAGCACACAAAGAGGTCTAGTGACCCCAAGTCCATCTCTGGGGTACTGACCTGAGCATTAGTTTTAAGTTGAGGAAGAATTAAGGGTGGGGCAAGAAGTCTGCCTAATGAACCAGGCCTGGCCAGAGTGTGGGCTGGTTGATCATTCTCTCAGGGCTGCCCCAGCAAGGTGATCTCAAGAAGTTGTTATTGCTGCCCTCGCTTGAGGGGAGCAGCGTGGTTCCCCCGGGATGATTCATTCTGCTCTGGGTGCAACTCGCCATCACAGATCATTACCCTCATTTGGGGGTGGTCTGTCCTTTAAGGGTGACCATGGCTTGGGGGAAGTTTCAGCCCCTTGTCATAGAGATGATGATCAAGCTGTCCTGTTCTTCCTGGAATTGGGGCCACCTACAGGAGAAGGGAATAGGACCTGGCGAGCCACTCCCGAAACAACTAGCCATTGAAAACCCTATGGATAGCAAAGAAACACTGTCAGATATAGTGCCAGAAAATGAGGCCCCCAGGTTGGAAGGCACTCAAAAGACTACTGGGGAAGAGTTGCCTCCTCCAAGTAGAGTCTACAGTGGTGACAAAAATGGACTAAAACCCCAGGGTGCTCAACGTGATGATGTGACACGACTCAAAATGAGGAGAAACAACTGTAAACATCCATTAATAATTGGAACATGGAATGTACGTAGTATGAATCTAGGCAAATTAGAAATTGTTAAAAGAGAAATGGATCGCATAAACATTGACATTCTAGGCATCAGTGAGCTAAAATGGACCGGCATAGGCCA
>VMDO01041927.1:0-10873 GCA_007922755.1 Pedetes capensis | reverse complement strand
GAAACATGAGTTGTTAATAACTTACTGAACCTATATTTGAAATGGAGAATCAGACTGTGCAAAATGCAATGAACGGGGAATCCGCAAGGTTGGAAAAGCATCACTGAAAACCAATTAAAAATCTGCAGAACCGAACATCTCAGCCTGGAGAAGCACAGGGAGTCCCTGGGATGACTGCCTTTGAGGGCCTACAGACCCTCCACAACACTGCAGTCTAAGGAAGAACAGAAACGCAGAGGCACAAGGCACCTGCCTTGCCATGCAGGCAGAGGTTTCCTGGTCTTTCAGCTCCCTTTCCACCACTGCATCACAATCATGAGGGGCTGTTGAAAAGCTGGCTAGGTGGAACCTGTGGGCAGAGGAAGGAGTGGTGTGGAGCAGGTGCTGTGCCAGCCAGAGAAAGGGGACGGCTGCCATCCTCCCCAGGCTGAGGCTGCACAATTGCCCACATCCTTTATTGTTTATATATTTGTACAGTCATCCTTGGGGGTTGAACTCAGGGTGTCCCAAATACTTTCCTCTACCGCTGCGCTGCATCTCCAGCCCATTTTTATTTTTCTTTCATTTGGAGACAGACTCTTGCTAAGTTACACAGGTTGCCTCTAACCTCAAACTTGTGACCCTCCTGCCTCCAGCTCTGAAGTCGCTGGGATTACAGGTGTGAACCACCACACCAGCTCCCCCAACACCTTTAATTATTGCTGAGTCTCCCATTCGCAGGAGAGGGACAGGTCCATAAGGTCGGTCAGCCGCACTGAGGAATCCCACATGGCTGTCACATGGACCCGCTCCCCACCAAATACACTTTGAAATTTTTTCATTTCCTTGCTCACTGTGCCTGCTTTCACCCTCCTTCCCTACTCCCTCATTTCAAGCTGGCTGGAAACAGCCAGTTATCCACATATTAAAGCAGTTCATCCTGGAATCTCCCCCTGCCTTATTTGTGTGTAAAACAGGGTCTCACTATGTATCCCACACACTCCTGGAAGAGTCTATGTAGACCAGGATGGCCTTGAACTCATGGTGATCCTCCTGACTCAGCCTCCTTAGTCCTGGGCTCACAGGTGGGCACCACCATGCCTGTTTGTCTTTTCCCTTTTGTAGAAGTTATTACTGCTTAAAATCTATGCTGAAATCTTAATTTCGATGGAGGCTTATCTTTAAAATAATTGAGACAGAGGAAAACCAACAGGAATCCATTCTTTTCCAGGATTGTTATAATCAACAAAGGCCAAGGTGGGGGAGTGTCACCAGACAAATCTAAGCCTCATAAGAAACAAAGCTAATTGAGAACTTCCTCTAAAGCAATCCATAAATAAGACAAAATACCTTGTAGCAATGTGCTCCAAATTGATACAGTCTAAACGTCCATCATAAAGTCCTCTGGAGAGAGAAGATGAGCTGCTAGGACTGTGGAAGAAACAGCACAGAATTAACATTGTTCCAGTAAGGACAAACTTCCTGGGGATATTTAGGGGTGCTGATAAACTATCCTGTTCACAGGGCCTCGGATTTATGAAGAGACACACTGTGGATTGTCCCTTGGACTATCAAACTGTATTCTTTTTTCCCTTCAAATGCTCATTCTTTCAACAGGCACCACATGAGTTCAGGGCTGAAGTTGATCTCTATAGAGAAAGGACGCAAACACCCAGCTCCCTACTCCCATTAAAAGGAAGGCCCACATCAACAACTCTGCTGGACATTGGAAAGGGAGAGGTATTTGCACCCACCATCCCATAAAAAGCCTTAGTCTTTTCTACTTTTCTTCAAGATGGAACATCCATTTCATTTTCCACAATCCAGACTTGAATTAAAATTAGGCTCTTACAATATCTGCCTCCTGGTTGGGGGGAAACGTGGCTGGTAGCAGGGTCAGTGGGAAGCTCACCACTGGACAAGGGATCCAGGATTTGGGCATCAAACTTGGCCTTTGGTCACATGTATACATGGATTTATAAATAGACCCAGAAGGGGACTGATAAGGTAATCTACTTAGAATTGAAGAGAGTGAGAGTCGGACATGACCACGTCAGACCAAGGAAATGTCTGACAAATAAAAACATATTTTCTTTTATAGTAGAGAGGGCTGCTGACAGAAAAGCCTCCGCATGGACACTGTTCTCATAGTTTCCACCGTACAGAAGGAAACGATATGTTGGATCCATCTTGGAAGAAAATCTGCCGATGTATTTCACAGGCCCTGTGGAGGGTTGACTGGGACTCAGACCTGGGCCCTATGCTTATGCTGCCACGGAAGATTCAGAAAGATAAGCTACCACCCTCCTGAGTGGACAGTGCCCTGAAAGGGTGCCCACAGCTTTCTTGGACTTTCCTAAGTCTGTGTGTGGCCTCAGGTGACGACAGGCATTCCCCTTCCTTCTGAGGTCAGGGAGAAAGACAACCTGGGGGCCATGGGAAGGAGGGAAGCCCCTCACTCTGGAATCTGACAACATCCCCTGGTGGCTAAACTCAACAGCGCTAACTCAAGGAATCTCCAAGCAACCCCTGCTGGTGCAGAGTCACCAGCACCGAGCTAATAAGAGCCATGAGGATCATCTACACAGAGACAGTGTCTGTTTTCCTAAGGACTCTCAAACACTAGCGCTGGGGGTAACAGATAGACTGTGCTTACTTAGGACCTGCATGTCCATGACCTTGAGTTTAACCACATTAGCACTACTATCCCAGCTCCAAGCCTAAACACCAGACCTCATAAAACCAAATTACAGAGCCGGGCATGGTGGTGCATGCCTGTAATCCCAGTGGCTTGGGAGGCAGAGACAGGAGGATTGCAAGTTGAAGAGCAGAGGAAGTCTGTGTAACTTAGTGAGACCCTGTCCCAAAATGTAAAATAAGGGCTGTGGGTGTAGCTCAGTGGTCCAGCACTTGGAGAGCATGCAAGAGTGAGGCCCTGGGTTCAATCCCCGGTATCACACACACACACAAAACAAAAACAAAAACAAAAACAAAAACAAAAACTGTTGGGGATTTTTAAAATAATATTTCCCAGCTAGGGTCCCTCATGACAGTCTGAGGGGCTGACCCCTAGTTGACCCCAGGGCTCATCTCACTCACTCAAAACAGCCCCTCCCATGGAGTGAGCAAGATGGCCCCCGGGCAGTTTGACCAGCCCTAACACCTTAACTTTGATTGGCTCCCCTCACCACCTTGCAGGTAATAACTGTCTCCACTTGGCAGTTATGTCTGTTTGCCCACTGTACCGGCCAGCCGTGTGCCCTGATTGGCTGAACCCCACCATGTGACCCCTCTAGGACCCTATAAAAGCAGGGCTCCTGGACCCCTATCCATCCCTGTAGCACCACCGATCCTGACCTCTCTGACTGCCTCCTGAACCTCATCACCTGGACCAGCGCTCCCTACTCCAGCAAGACCATCTAGCAAGCCAGCGAGATCAAGCCCAGGGGCCCCGAAGAGCCGAAGGCATCTAGCAAGCCACGAAGAGCCTCCCAACTCCTCCCATCCTTGGGAAGGAGGGGGGTAAAGAAGGCGAGCCGCGAGAGTCAAGACCATCGGACCTCAACTGAACTCCAGCGTCTGTGGCTGTGCCTTTAAGGCTGAGATGTACCAGCACTTAGCCTGCAGCATTCTATGCTGCAGGCCTAGAGCCAGCACTTAAAGGGATAGAGCCTTGCTCTATAGCGGCTGCTCGCTCCTTACTCTCCATCAGGGGAGCACCCCAATAAACCTTCCCTGTCCTTCTCCAACTATCTGAAGGTCTCCCGAGGTCCTTCTTTCCCGACATTGCCACGTTGGTATGTTGAGGGTTTGGCCCTAACTTTAGCCGGGCTAGAGCTAAAACCCCGACAAAAAAAACAAAACCCAAATTACAATTTAATTTAAAAAGGAAATTCTTCAAGATAAGTTATTGTTACTGTTGTTGTTGATAAGTGTCATCAACTCTGGTCTAATTCATAGGGACCCTTACAGAGTTTTCAATGGCTGATTGTTTTTGGATTATTTCAGGAGTGCACTGCCACATCTTGCTCCCATTTTTGTGGTGCAGGTGATCCAACCCAGGTCCTTAGAGAGTGCTGAACAGCGCTCTACCAACTGAGCTAATGCCTAGTCCTCAAGATAAGAATAGATAAACTAGCTCATATTGCCTTTTCTTAAAATTTTGCCTCTACTTCATTTTTAAGTTATATTTAATTTTAAACTTTTCTCCTCAATAAACATGATTGTACATCACATCCTTAGAGCAACTTAACCTACATATATACACATACATTCACACAAAACCACATGAGCGGGGATATATCGCTACTGTAAGGACAACCATGCACCTGCACTTCATTATGTAGCATGTATTATCTCTTATCTGTACTTAATAAAAATGTTTCTATCACAGATGTTGGTTTATGTTTGTGATCATTGTTTAGTTGTTATTTTGTCTGTTATTCTAGCTGGTGCCTTGTGTATGATTTAAAAATGTTGTTGTTTTGTGTGTATGAATGTGTATATGAACTTCTCCAACACTACAATATAAAGAAATTTTTCTTTTGGCCTCTCCTACAATAAGAAAAAAAAGTTATTCAAGATTTTGCCTCAAGGTAGCCCTAGCTAATTGGTGCAGGCACTCAAGAGTTACCTATTACACTGACTTCTTTTTGTTGTTATGTGCTGCTAAATCAAATCTGACTCAATGCAACCCTATGCACAACAGATGAAACACTCACCGATACTGTGCTGAGCCTGGCACTATGTCAGTTCGTCTCTGCTATTCATGGGGTTTTCAAAGGCAGATTGTTTCTGGAGTGGGCTGCCAGGTACTTCACCCTATATTGACTTGGGACTAAGAAAATAGATACAAGAGGAACGTTTGAAAATCCAAATACCTAGGAGGCTTGCTTAAGGCATAAAACAAATAAAAGTTTCAAGTTTGGCTAAGTAAATAAGTAAGCTTAATTTGTTCCATTCTGATATAAATATCAGATTCAACATTCCCTTTTAAATTGTCTAATTTTACTATATTATTCTGTTTTACAACTAATACTATAATACAAATGTTATATTATTTTTGTTTCTATATATTACTTTTGTATATATGACATATGTTAATTACATTACAAAGTCTTCTCCAAAAAGAATTCTATTCACATTGGCTTACACATAAGTGAGTACTCACATAAAATTAGACCTAAACTCCTTTCCTTTCATTAGGCTTACATCTTTATCAAATAAATGATTTTAAGTTTGCTGGTTAGAAATAATAGAAAATTCTCCAGGACTATTAACATGTTTTGTTTGTGTTTATAACTACTACTTGTTTAAGACAAAATGCCCATGCTTTCTATGTTTCCAATACAGCTTCCTGGGATTTCATTAACATACAACAGTTATTTAATATTTAATATACTTATATACAAGCAGAAAATGGGATAATACACACCAAAGTGGGAAAACAATTGTCTTTGTCAGAGAGAGATTGCAGAGTCAAGCAGAAACACTGCGGAAAAGGAAACATCCTAACTGGCAGCAGGAGTCAGAACTGCTTAAACCTTATGAAAAAAAAATGGTTCTGATTAAGGAAAAACATTGAAAAGAATCTATATGAACAGTAAATGTGGTATACTAAATAATGTGTGCATGAAGAGGGGAGTAAAGAGGAAGAGGCTAGAGATGTAATATTTCTATATACATAAAAGAAAGTAACTTCAGCGATAGACTTGCTGGAATTCACTCAAGAACAGAACATATCCAGCAGGGCGTGGTGGCGCATGCCTGCAATCCCAGCGGCTTGGGAGGCGGAGCCAGGAGGATCGCAAGTTCGAGACCAGAGGAAATCTGTGTAACTTAGCGAGACCATGTCTCAGAAAGTAAGGAAAAAAAGGGCTGGGGGTACATCTCAGTGGTCCAGCACTTGCAAACATGTGGGCATGAGGCCCTGGGATCACCCCCAGTACCACAAAAAAAAAAAAAAAAAAAAAAAAGCAGAACATATCCATCCCAAATTTAGGAAATGGGTTCCTTCCTGGGCAAACAAACTCTATGATTTCTACTTTACATATGAATCACACTGCATAGCCCACGGAAATGGGAAACTGAATGTCACAGCCATGAGGTCCCAGGCTGTGGGACCTCTTCATTACACCATCTTCATGGAGTAATGTCCCTCCGTCTACAAAACACACTGAATTCATAGCAGTGGTGCCCTCAGTCAGAAAATACCTAACTACAAAACAAAAAGTGTATATATCCACCACCTTGTGACAGGTGGGAATCCCATAGCCATCTGGTCCAACAAAAGGACATAAGTGATTATAAAAGAAATGGCAAAGACTGAGTGAGGGTCAGAACAATACCGGCAAGAATTCCAATATAAGCTTCATGGATGGTCTGAAATTGCAAGAGGCCAACAAAGCCAGGAACTTCAGATGGGTAGGTGATAGGACAGGATAGGCTGGGATCTTTGGTATGGAATCCACTTGCCTACAGAGGTTGGCAGGCAGTGGACAGCAAGGCATGAAAAAGCAGGGAGAAATTGAAAGTACAAAGAGCCGGGAGCCCTAAGGCCTATCCCTCCAGTTACCAACAGGGCAGGCTAAGTGGAGGAATGCGGGCTTGGCTGACCACATTGGGAGGCCATGGTGATAAACCATAAGGCAAAAAGATGTCAGCCAGATGCCAGGGTACCAGCCTGTATTCCCACCAACTCAAGAGACAGAGGGAGGAGGACGACAAGTTCAAAACCAGAGGGAGTCTTTGCCACTTAGTGTGACCATGAGTCCCTGTCTCAAAAGAAAATATAAAAAAGAAGTCTGGGACTTGCAAAGCATGCAGGGGTGAGGCCCTGGGTTCAACCCCCAGTACTGCAAAAAGAAAAAAGAAAAAAAAAGGAATGCTGGGTATCACTCAGTGGTAGAGTGCTTGCTAACATACGTGAGGCCCTGGGTACAATGAAACACTGCCACTGTCAGAAAATGGCACTGTTATTCCTGCAAACGATACAAAATATTAATTATTTAATTAAATAAAATAAATTAAAATTTCTAAAACCCACATTCATGCCATTGTCCAGTCCTCTGATTTGGATCCTAAAAACCGGGACTGTATTAGTAGTTGAGCGGTAGAGTATTTGCATAACATGAGTAAAACCCTGGGTTGAATACCCAGTGAAAGAAGAAAGAAAGGAAGGAAGGAAGGAAGGAAGGAAGGAAGGAAGGAAAAAGGAAAAAAAAGTCTATAGACTGGGTAAAAGTGATAGATCATACAGATTTAGAGGAGACTAGAGGTAAATATCTGAGGGCTTCCCCATAATACCAACTAAATTAAAATAAAACCACCAGACAGGCAAGTAACTACTCCCACTATCTGTCCTGAGGCCTTTTGTGACTATACTGAAGTATGATTCAGATATTTGACTGTCTAACAGCTTTCAGAAAAACCTAAAGAAGTCTGTAACCACTTGGCTAGTGAGGTTATGGGGTGGGACGGTCCTCGGTGGAAGTGAGGTAGAAATTATTTCCCATATGAAAGAAGGCTTTCCATCAAGCAATGGCTTCATGCCTACACCAGAGAATCATTCAGAGAGAATGGATCATTCTGGGCACACGAGGGTGCTGGGTCACCAGATGGAGACATTCCTGTGGATCATACACCTTACAAGACAATTAAAGAGGTGGAAGATTTGTTGCCTGAGTTGTGAATGGGTTGCCTATCAATGCCCTCACTTCCACTGACGTAAAAACGTTACCTCCTCTCCCTCTCATTCTCATTTCCACACTGGGGAGGGGGCAAACCTAGAACCTTACAAATGCTCAGCAGTTGCTGTGTCATTGAGCTGCATCCCAGACCCTTTTCTACTTTCTTTATAGTGAGAGGGTCTTGCTATGATGCAGGTGGCCTGTGGCCTCTATCTCACAATACTCTTGCCTCAGCCTCCTAAGTCCCTGGGATTATGGGAATGAACCAGACTGTCACCCTAAAAGTGTCATCATCATTGCTGTGAGCATGTCCACGATATAAATAAAGGCTGCTCCTCCAAGTTTCGATTTTAGGTTTCTTGGCAGGATGCCCTGTTCTGCACCATGCTACTGGCCTTGTGTGGACCAAAGGAAGTGAAATCTGTAACGTGTGTAGCTAGGGGTGCAGTTCTGAAGAAACTGGGGAGCCCAAAAAGTGGCAGGGAAATGGAGTAGCGAGAGATACAGAACAAAGACTGTTGAAGACTCAAATGGGGTAAGATTGCTGTAAGGATCTACGGAGAGAGAAAACTGACATAAAACCCCAATGCTTTCTCTGTCATCTATGGAAATCCCTGAGCAGAGCAGCAGTGCATCTCTAGAGTGACTCCTATACTCTCAAGAGAACCTCTGCGAGGGGAATGGGAAAGGAGAGGAGACGGCTGCCTTGGCCTCCAAGGTGAGCGGGAGCCCAAGGCTCCCCTCAGTGTGGGGCCAGTCAGTGGAGGTGCAGCCCCCACTGAAATCAGAAACAATGTTGTTAGGTGGCATCAAGTTGGTGAAGCATTCATAGTGTTTCTCTGCTATTTGTAGGGTTTTCAATGGCTGATTTTTTAGGGGGAGTGGGTTGCCAGGTCCTTCTCCCAAGCCTACAGCACCTGGTGTTCCCAGATGGTTTCCCAACCAAGGACTAACCAGGCCCAACACTGCTTAGCTTCTGAAATCTGATAGGATCAGACACCACAGTGGTACCGTTGCGGGTGATATAAGGAACAGGTCTTCTAAAAAGAGAATTCATCTCGAGGGCATATTGGACCAAGTACACTTTAAAACAGGATAATTCTCATTGTACCTTCTGGGCCCCCAACTTCTACAGTTGGGAGCAGAGGTACATTTATCCCAGGAAGACAGGTAAGCCTATTGTTACAAGCATGCCTGCTCTACCACCCCACGGTGGGTCAACATCTCCCCAGTGCTACAGAATATTTTGGAAGTAGATACCCTCCTAGCTGTCCTCCAAGCAACTGTAGTTCACCAAGAATTTCTCTTTGTATACGAGAGTGATAAAAGCCATGCTTCAATGAGAAGGCAAATAGCATGTGGGGCAGAAGTTGCCCCCCCACACCAAGATCAGTGGTATTTATCAAACAATATTGCTGGGTGCGGTGGGGCACACCTGTCATCCCAGTGAATCAGGAGGCAGAGGCAGGAGGATCACAAGTTCAAGACAAGAGGCAGTCTGCATAATTTAGCAAGACCCTGTCTAAAAAACTAAAAAAAAAAAAAATTGGGCTAGGAGTGCAGCTCAGTGTAGAGTACTTGCAATGCATGCAAGTGTGAGGACCTGGGTTCAATTTCCAGCACCACACACACAAAAAATGATAATCTTCTCTCAGGAGGACACGGATAGGTAACAGCTACCATTCAGGAACTAGAGGTGCTAGTGATGGTCCATCCCACACTGAGCCCATGGAACACTGCACATGGCCAATGAGAAAGCCTGATGATACCTGGAGGATGAGGGTTCATTACCAGGAGCTGTAGAAGGACTCCACCCACACATGCTGCTCTCCCAATCATGGGTCAAATTATGGAAAGGCTAACCACATGTTTAGCTCCATGACGTACCCTGCTGCTTTTATCACTTTATGCACTTTGGACTCCTTAGTCCCAAAACCAAACACATGTCTGCCTTCAACTCAGTAGGAGAACAACAGGCCTATCATGGGCTTGTCCAAGGGCACTTGCAAAACCCTCTACATGACAAAGTATAATGGCAAGGCCTGACCATCTTTGTGACATACTCTGGGAACTCTGGCCATCAATGGAACATTATGAGGCATTATCAAATGGTTACCCAGAAAGTTCTAGAGGATTTGCAATCCATATGATGAGTTAGCAATGACAAATTAGTAATCAGTGAGCATTTACTAGCAATGCCCAGAATTTCCAAGGACAAATGGGCAGTGTAAAATTCCTGGGTGTGGAATGGTTGGGAGAGACAAGGCCAGATTTAAGAACAACCAGGGACCTCAGAATAACATACAACCACTTGTAGGTCTTCTGGGGTGTTAGTGGTCCTTCATTTACCACTTGTCTCAAAGTTTCAGGACACCCTACCACCCGATGAGTGGGGCATCTGGGAGTGCAGTCCTCAAGGAGGAAAAAGCACTGAGTCTAGCAAAAGCATTAGGATGCAAACAGAAGATGTTTCTGAGAGAGAGAGAGAGAGAGAGAGAGAGAGAGAGAGAGAGAGAGAGAGAGAGGAAGAAACGGGCTGAAACTCCTGGCTGACAAGAGGTAATATGTGCTCTTAACTTCTGGCCACAATTGTTAGGGGCCTGGTTAATGTTATATACTATTAGATATAGCTTTGCTATTTATAAAATTCTTTAACAAACAGATTCTCTAACCATGGACATGCTGGTGGTGGTAAAAGTGCCTTTGTCTATTGAGGTTTGCACTGGTGGCCCTTTTACCTCAGTCTCCCTCAGCCTTAACCAAAATTTTAGTCTAATTAGGTGGCATGCATATTTCCAGCAGAGAGGATGCCTAATATCCAGCCCTCTGTGTAAAGAGTTAATGGGCCTGTTTGTACTTGCATGGTGGATTATAGATTTCAACTTAGTCCCAATACAACAGCCAGAGTTGTCAAGTAAATTAGGGAAAGGGGAACCCATGGGAGGATTTTTGGTATTCAGATGAATCCAGTATGGGCGAGTCAGTCGGACATGTTCTAGGCTGTAAATGTTCAAATGGTCACAGGTACCAAATGAGGCAAGTGACGAAAGTGGCAGGGCAGAAACTGGGCAGAAATTCCATCTGTCTGGAGAGTTATTACGTGGGAACAACAATGGTTGCTGGAACTCAATGGAAATAGGATCAGGGATCCATAAAGAAAGAGCATCAGGATTCTTTATCTCTTGGCAGTAGCTGGTGTGGCAGCC
>VMDO01041926.1:0-10876 GCA_007922755.1 Pedetes capensis | reverse complement strand
AGCCTTATAATTCTTATGAAAATATGAATTATTACATGTAATATAAGTGTAAATTATATATAATATGATGTAAATTATATATAGTTTAAATGGGTCATAACAATTACCTTCCTCTTTTCCCATCTCCATCATCTTCCTTCCTTCCTCTCTTCCTTGTTTTCTTCCTTTTCTTTCTTTCGTTCTTACCTTCTTCCTTAGTCTTCCCTTTAATTATGTGCACATAGGCATATATTGTTAATTTGAGTAAATGGATTACAGGTACCTCTCCTATAAGAAAAATTATATTATTACTTTTAGCTAAGCTAATAAATTGCTAAGGTCATCCAGATATAAGTGAAGGAGACACTTTGGAATTGGTCTAGGTTCAAGTTCCTAAGTGTTTAATCTTATGGCATCATAGAGCTCAATTTCATCAATAAAGTAAGTGTTAGAGTAAAACTGATATTACCTTGGACAAGTGATCAACTTAACAGTATGCTTTTACACTAAGGAACCATTTACCATGAGAGAATTGCCCAGCCTTTGTTTGATACATACTCCTCTTTCAAAAAAGAGAACATAGAAGACATTATTTGGCATGATTCCAGTACATCCATGGAAGTTGACTGAACTGCATAATTCTGAAGGACTATGTAGTTTCATTTCTCCAAATGACTGCATTGCATGTACTCCCACAAAGGATTGGTGACTCAATGCCAGGAGCAGTGGCACATGCCTGTAATCCCAGTGGCTCAGGAGGCGGAGGCAGGAGGGTTGCAAGTTCGAGACCAGAGGCAGTCTATGTAATTTAGCAACACCCTGTCTCAAAAAGTAAAAAAGTGGGCTAGAGGTGCAGCTCAGTGATCCAGCACTTGCAGGGCATGCAGGTGTGAGGCTGTGGGTTCAACCTCCAGTACCAAAAAAAGAAAAAGAAAAAAAAAAAAAGGTTAATGGCCTAAACCAATCCTCCTGGCCCATCTGCCAAGATGTCTCACTGCCTTCAACAGCATAGCTAAGGCTAAGCACTTAAGGAAAATACATCTTCAGAAGATAATAATAAAATGAAATATTCCAACTTATCTTTTTTTAAAATTTATTTTTGTGGTACTGGGAGTTGAACCCAGGGCCTCACACTTGTATGCTTTGCAAGTGCTGGACCACTGAGCTACACCCCGAGCCAAATTTTTTTTTTCAGTTTTTGAGACAGGGTCTCACTAAGTTAAACAGACTGCCTCTGGTCTTGAACTTGCGATCCTCCTGCCTCGGCCTCCTGAGCTGCTGGGATTACAGGCATGCGCCACTGCACCTATCTCCTAACTTATCTTCATGGTAAAATTACCCTTCTGTGCAAATTAAAGTAAACATTAAATCATGCACACACAATAGTCCAACTGAATTCAAGGTGGAATTAATTGAATTTGAAACCAAGACATATCACTTATTAACTTCACATTAGAGATACTTGATAGCAAAAATATTTAGAATATTGGATTACTAATACTTTAGGTTTTACAGGTACCAGCAGGGTCACCCATGGTGGATGGGTTTCAGATGAAATTCCAGAATAAGATAGACTAAGGAATCAGATCTGGCAGCTCACTCTTGAAACAAATTAGTCACAGAAAACCCTATGAAGAGCAGAGAAACACTGTCAGATGTAATGTCAAAAAGTTATCCCCTCTGGTTTGAATTCCCTCAAAAGATGACAGGAGAAGAGTTGTCCCTTCAAAGTAGATTCTACCTTAATGACAGAAATGTAGTAAACCCCAGTTACCTCCATTTGCTTCTGTGGCATGACTCAAAATAAGGAGGAACAACTTTAAACATCCATTAATAATTGGAAGGTGGAAAGTACATAGTGAGAATCTAGAAAAATAAGAAATCATGAAAAGGGAAATGGAGAAAATAAATGTCAACATACTGGGCAGCAGTGAACTAAAATGGCCTGGAACAGGTCTTTTTTAATCAGAAAATCATGTAGTTTACTGTGCAGGGAATGAAAAATTAAAAAGAAATGAAAATTGCACTCATCATCAAAAAAGACATCTCAAGATCTTTCCTGAAGTACAATGCTCTCAGTGTGATAGAACAATATTTTTACACCTAATAAGAAAGGCCAGTTAATATGACTATTATTCAAGTTTACATACCTACAATTAAAGCCACAAATGAAGATAGTCTTTTTAATAACCTTTTGCTTTCTTCATGAATGATATCTTTGATGTTATGCCACAACTCATCTGGTCTTCTGTCATTTGTGTCTAATGCATTAAACCTGTTCTTGAGATGGTCTCTGAATTCAGGTTGGATATACTCAAGGTTATACCTTGGCTCTTGTATACTTCTTCTAATTTTCTTCAGTTTCAGTTTGAACTTGCATATGAAAATTGATGGTCTATTCCACCATCAGTAACTGGTCTTGTTCTGATTTGATATGGAGCTACTCCATCATTTCTTTCCACAAATGTAATCAGTTTGGTTCCTGTATGTTCCATCTGGTGAAGTCCACCTGTACAGTCAACATTTATGTTGTTGAAAAAATGTATTTGCTATGAAAATGTCATTGGTCTGACAAAATTCTATCATGTGATCTCTAGCATTGTTTCTGCCACCAAGACCATATTTTCCATCTATTGACTCTTTTTTGTAATCTGGAATAGATTGAACACTCAATCAGGTGACTGGAATGCAAAAGTTGGAAATAAAGTGGAAGACTCAATAGTTAGAAAATATGGCCTTGGTGACAGAAACGATGTTGGAGATCACATGGTAGAATTTTGTCAGACCAATAACCTTGTCATTCCAAATACGTTTTTACACCAACATAAATGGTGACTATACCCATGGAATTCCCGAGGTGGAACATACAGGAATCAAACTGATTACATTTGTGGACAGAGATGATAGAAATGCTTAATATCAAAAACCAGAACAAGACCAATTGCTGATGGTGGATCAAACCATCAACTTCTTATATGCAAGTCCAAACTGAAACTGAAGAAAAATAGAATAAGTGTATGAGAGCCAAGGTATGAATTTGGGAATATTCCACCTGAGTCAAGATGCCCCCTTGAGAACAGATTTGATGTGTTAGACCCTAATGATAGATGAAGAAAAAAGCTGTGGCAAGACATAAAAGACATTCACTAGGAAAGCAAAAGGTTATTGAAAAGACAGGAAAAAAGAAAAGACCAAATTACACATCAAAAGAGACTCTAAAACTTGTGCTTGAATGTGGAGCAGCTAAAGTAAAAGGAAGACATGATGAAGTTAAGGAACTAAACAGAAGATTTCAAAGGCCAACTCAATAAGACAAATTCATATATAATGACATGTGCAAAGAGCTGGAGAGAGAAAACCAAAATGAAAGAACATATTCTGTTTTTCTCAAGCTTAAGGAATTGAAGAAAAAATTCAAATTTTGCATGGAAATACTGAAGCATTCTACAGGGAAAATATTAAATGATGCAGGAAACATCAAAAGAAGATAGTAGGGATACACAGAGTCGTTAAACCAAAAAGAATTAGAGGATGTCCAACCATTTCAAGAGGTTACAAATGATCAGGAACCAATAGTACCCAAGGAAGAAGTGGAAGCTGCCTTAAAGTTATTGGTGAAACACAGGTCTGTAGGAATTGATGGAATACCAATAGAGATGCTTCAGCAAACAAATGCAGCACTAGAAGTGCTAACTTGTTTAAGACAAGAGATTTGGAAAACATCTACATGGCCAACTGACTGGAAGAGATCCATATGTGCACCTAATCCTAAGAAAAGGTATCCACTCCAATGTGGAAACAATTGAACAATATCATTAATATCACACTAGCAAAAAAAAAATCTAAAGATCATTCAAGAGCGACTTCAGCAGTATATGGATAGAGAACTTCTGGAAAATGAAGCTAGATTCAGAAAAGCATGTGGAGCCAGGGACATCTTTGCTAGTATCAGATGGATATCTGAAAGCAGTGAATACCAGAAAGGTGTCTATCTATGTTTTATCAACATTACAAATACATATGACTCTGTGGAACTAAATAAATTATGGATAACACTGTGAAGAACTGGAATACCAGAGCACTTAATTGTACTCACAAGGAATCTGTACCTGGGCCAGGAGGCAGTTGTTTGACAGAACAAGGAAACTGTTTAGTTTAAGGTCCAGAAAGGTATGGATCAGGGCTATATCTTTTCACAGTACCTCTTCAGTTTCTATGCTGAGCAAATAATCTGAGAAACTGGACTTTATGAATAAGGTGGCATCATGATTGGAGTACTACTCATTAACAACCTGCATTATGCAAATGACACAATTCTCCTTGCTGAAAGTGAAGAGGATTTAAAATATTTACTTATGAAGATCAAAGAACATAGCCTTCAGTATGGATTATGACTAAACTTCAAGAAAACAAAAATCCTTACAGCTGGGTCAGTATGATGACATGATAAATGGAGAAAAGATTGAGGTTGTCCAAGATTTTGACTTACCTGGTTCTAAGATCAACACCCATTGAAGTAGCAGTCAAGAAATCAAAAGACACATTGCACTTGGAAAAGCATTTCCAAAAGACCTCTTTAAAGTTTTGAAAAATAAGGACATCACATTGAAGGCTAAGCTGTGCCTGACTTATGCCATATTTTCACTTACTGCATATGGTTGTGAAAGCTGGACGTTGAATAATGGAGACAGGAGAAGAATTGATGTTTTTGAATTATGGTGCTGGAGATGAATATTGAATGTAGCATTGACTACAAAAAGAACCAACTGATCTTTCCTAGAAGAAATACAATCAGAGTGCTCCCTGGAAACAAGGATGGCTAGACTGTGTCTTATGTATTTGGACATGTAGTCAGGAGAGACCAATACCTGGAGGAGGCCATCATTTTTGGGAGAGTGACAGGTCAACAAAAAAAAGGAAAACCCTCAACTAAATGCACTGACACAGTCTCTACAACAATAGACTTAAATATAAGTAAATTCATGTTCCTGGCACAGTTTTCAGGACTGCTTCATTCTGTTGTACAGAGAGTTGCTATGAGTTGGACCCAACTATTGTCAGTGCTTCTCTATTATCCACAGGTTTTTTTAAGCTGATTATTTCTGGCCTGGGCCCACAGCACCCAGGATTCCCAGGCAGTCTCCCATCAAAGTACTAACTTGGCTCAACCCTGCTTTGCTTGGGAGATCTGATGAGACTGGACACAAAAGTGCTATGGCTGTGACATTTCAAAATATATAAACCTGTAAAACCAGCAATTCACTGGAGAGAAAATAGCTTTTTAATTCCAGTACTCAAACGTTGTTGTTGTTGTTGTTAGGTGCCGTCGAGTCGTTATCCGACTCATAGCGACCGTCATACGGTTTTCAATGGCTGACTGTTTCGGGATTGCCTTGGGAGTGGATTGCCAGGTCCTTCTCCCATTTTTGCGGTGCTGGGAATTGAACTCGGGTCCTCAGAGACTGCAGCGCAGCGCTCTACCAGCTGAGCTAAATCCCAGGCTTGCAAAAAGAAGAATAAAGATAATCTATGAAAATTTTGCAGGATATGGGTGCACCAAAGAGACATGGGGGAAGACTACAATAAGAAAAAAATATATGAGTCATTACGGACATGGGAATGGATGTGCCTTACATACAGAGAATGATTATGTTGTGATTAAGGCAGCAAGTACACATTAAGAAGTAAAAATGATGTGCATTATGAAGTAATTGACTTTTCCCATTGTGTCAGGGAAAGCAACATTAGACTTGAAGAGTCTGAGACTCAGGCTGAAATATTCATAAGTTATTAATAATGAGCCTCCTGGAGAGGTCCTTATGGAAGCTCTTCCAACTGTGGCAATGTGATCAAGGTAAATACTTTTATCATTCACACACACAGAGAGAGAATACTGAATCTATTAAAGGAATAAATTAGTTGTGAAAACAGATTATGTGCATCATATAATGGAATACCCATATGTAGTGAATTATATCACAATCCTGGTGCTGCTTTCAGCATGTGAATGATGGAAGATAAAAGTGCAACTCTTTAATTTCCAAAAATTTATGTGAGTTGAGAAGTCAATCAGTAAGCGTTTTATTTTTCCCATGCAAGTACTAACCAGGGCCGACCCTTCATAACTTCTGAGTTCAGGCAACTTCATAAAATATGGATGTAGACTAGGCATTTTATTTTTAAATGGGGTAGAAAAATAGAAGGATTAAGAAGGAAGTTAAAAAAATGTGCAGAAGTTGACAGTTGAGAACCTGAATGAAGAAATGTCTCACTTTATTTTGTGACAACAAAAACTTAATTACATAAATAAAGAAACAAAAGCAGTATTTCAAACTTGAGATGTGATTGCCTCCCATTGTTTCCACTGCTCTGTGGAAAGTACAAGTCCTTTCTATGTCTGTCTACTTTCTGTTTAGACAGAAAGCATATTGAGCATCTCTTCTCAAACCTTTTTACAGATTTTGTGAGAAATGATGTTTTTGAAATATGTTAGCTTTGTGAAACTGGTAAAATACTTTATTGGACCTCAGACACTGGACAGCTTCTGCTCTGGGGAGAACCAGGTAGGGTCATTAAAGGTGTATGGTAAGAAATCTTTAGTTGGTAAACTGAGACATTCCACCTGCCTGATAATACTATGTAGTATCCAGATTATGTCTACAACCATACCACTCTGGCCTCTGATCCCATCAGATCTCAGAAACTAAGTAGGGTCGGACCAGGTTAGTCCTTGTCTGGGAGACCACCTGGGAATACTGAGTTCTGTAAGCTTGGGAGAAGGATCCACTAGCCCACTCCTGAAACAATCAGCCATTGAAAAGCCTATGAATAGCAGAGAAGAACTGACATAGTTCTTGGTATGACACAGCATCTGGTAGTCCTCTGTTCTGTTGTACACAGGGTCACTATGAGTTGGACCCAATTTGATGGTACCAAACAACAAATAACCCAAACTATGGAGAACACATGTTACAAAAGCACTGGGCAAAGCAACAGGAGACATATGTCACAGTTTGTACTCTAAGGGAGTCTGGGCCTCAACCCCCACAGTTGATTTCTTGTGGGCTTTAATGAAAGCTTAGTGGATAGGACTTTGAAACAAATAGCAAGGGTTTGCCTCAAGTCTTAACTTCTTTGCAACTTTAGGACTTTAGCCTAACTCCTTATGGAAAATTCTGGAAAGTATGAGACAACTATCTTTTCTCATAGATTTGTAGTAAAAACTATATCTCAATACACACTTAAATACTCTTGTCACAAATTATTTTAGGTATTTTTCACTTACTTTATGTGCTATTTAATATTTACACTCTCTCTATGATCCAGATAATATTATCTTTATTTGTACATAAGAAAACAATTTAGTATCTTCTAATTTACATATATCTAAATTTAGAACTATTTTACACTTTATATTTTGTACAGTCAATGTTCACAATAATAAAAACTGGAAAATATAGATGAAAATAATCCAGTCATAATTTACTTCTGAGAGATCATTTTTATTCATATCTTGGTGCATTTTACCTAAATTTCACATTATTACATACCGAGAATTATATGTTATTGTTGTTAAGTGCTATCAAGTCAAGTCCAACTAGTAGCAACCCTAGGTACAGCAGATGGAAACACTTCCCGATTCTGTGCCAGGCACACGATCTTATTTATGTTTAAGTCCATTGTTGTAGCCACTGTGTCAATCCATCTAGCTGAGGGTCATCCTTTCTTTCATTGACTTACCACTCTCCCAAACATGATGTCCTTCTCCAGGGATTGTTTCCTCCTGACTACATGTCCAAAATATGTAAGATGCAGTCTAGCCATGTTTGCTTCCAATGAGCATTCTGGTTGCACTTCTTCTAGGACAGACCTGTTGGTTCTTTTGAAAGTCCATGGTATATTCTATAGACATCTCCAGCACATAGTTCAAAAGCATCAATTCTTTTCCTGTCTCCCTTGTTCAATGTCCATCTTTCACAACTATATGATACAACTGAAAATACCATGGATGCATGGCCATAGTCCTAGCGACTTGGTAGGCTGAGGCAGGAGGATCACAAGTTTGAGGTCAGAGGCAGCCTGTGAAACTCAGCGAGACCCTGTCTCAAAATACAAGATAAAAAAGGAGCTGGAAGTGCATCTCAGTGGTAGAGCCCTTGCCCAGTATGCATGTGGCCCTGGGTTTAACTCACCAATACTGCAAATAAAAATCAAGAAACAAACTACTATGATTTCTTTTTTGTTCACTTACAATATATATTGTTCATCTTCCTGTGTAAATATCCTATGTAAAAATGCCCATATCTAGCTCATTACTTTTATTATTCAATAACATATTTCAAGCACTCAATGCAGAATCATCCATTATCGGCCACACAATAATATTTATTTTGGGAATTAAATAATTATCATTTTTATTCCATAGAGTAATCAATAAAATACATTTTGTTAAGCACACATATGACACTGAGAAAATGTGAACTTATCTGATTATTTCTTTTACATTTTCCATTTCCAAGGGCATATTTGATAAAGGTGGAATAAAGGAAGACAAGTTGTAAGTGTGAAGAAATGTGTTTTTTTACATTTTATTTATTTATTTTCATGAGGTACCCCATGATGTTTCAATTTGTTATATACATTATATAACGTTCAAATAAGAGTAAGACTATCTGTCATTTATCATTCTCTTGTGAAACTTTTCAAAAATTTTTCTATTTTGAAATATGTAGTATGTTGTTGTTATCAATGTTCCATTGATCTGTGTCTGACTAATAGCAACCCTCACAGGGCTTACAATGGCTAATTGTTTCCATATTCCTTTGGAAGTGGAATGTCATGACCTTCTCCTATTTTTGTGGTGCTGGGGATCAAACCGGGATCCTCAGAAGTACAGAGCAGTGCTCTACCAACAGATAAACTGCAGCCCCATTATTATCTATACTCACTTTATTCTGGAATAGAACACCAGAAATTGTTCCTTCTATCTAACATGATACCTCTCCCACTTTCACTCCAGTCTGTGATAATCACTCTTCTATATGCTCAACTTCTAAAGTATCAACCGTTTAAAATTCTACCAGATGAATGAGATCACGCAGTATTTGTCTTTCTGTGCCTGACTGATTTCACATAACACAATGACCTCTAGTTCCATCCAAATTGTTACAAAATACAGGATCTTTATCTTTTTTATGGCTGGGTAGTATTTCATTGTATGCACACACATGTGTATATGTGCACATTTACTTTATCTGTTGGTGAGCATTTCAGTGGTTTCTATTTCTTGGCTATTATGAATTAACTGACATAAATGTGAGAGTTCAGACTTCTCTTTGACAAACTGCTACCATGTGATATATACCAAGTAGTGGAATTGCAGTATTGTATGGTTGCTCTGTTTTCAGTTTTTGGAAGTACCTGTATACTGTTCTGTAATTTGGTTTCCTGTAGTAAAATTGTACTAATTTACATTCCTGCTAGCAGGAATCTGCAAGTGTTCCCTTTTTTTCTATCCTCATCAGCATGCACTTATCAATAGAATTTTTTTCCTTCCCATCATTACACAGTGCCTCGTGCTTGCACACTTTGCAAGTGTTGGACCACTGAGTTGAGCCATTTTTTTTTTCTTTTTTTCTTTTTTGAGACAGGGTCTCTCGCTAAATTGTGCAGAGTGCCCTCTGGTCTCAAACTTGCGATCCTCCTGCCACCACCTCCTGAGCCACTGGGACGCTGGGATTACAAGCATGTGCCACCTGGCTTCACAGTGCTATCTTCAAAAAAAAAAACTTGATAAAGTTTTAATTTGATGAAAGAGGTTGTTGTTGTTAGGTGCCGTCGAGTCAGTATCCGACTCATAGCGACCCTCATAGGGTTTTCAATGGCTGGCTGTTTCGGGATTGCCTTGGGAGTGGATTGCCAGGTCCTTCTCCCATTTTTGCGGTGCTGGGAACTGAACTCGGGACCTCAGAGACTGCAGCACAGCGCTCTTACCCACTGAGCTAAATCCCAGCCCAATGAAAGAGGTAGCAAGTGAATATCCTCATTAAGGTAGAAAATTCCATTTTTAAATTCTATTGAGTGATTACTATTACATAAGTATCAGGTCACAATAAACAATGGGTAGAAGATGAAGAATGTTCACTAATAAATTTATGCTTTTTGTTGTTGTTGTCATTATTACATTGCACTACTGAGGGTTACACCCAGGGCCTCAAGCACGCTAGGGAGGCTTTTCTTCACTGAATTGCACTCCATCTCGTTTCTATATTTTTTATTTCAAAACAGGGTCTCCCTAAATTACACAGGATGCTCTGGCCACTAGCTTGCTGTCCTCCTTTCTCAGTATCCTAAGTAGCTGGGATTACAGGCATATGCCATAGTGTCTGGCTTTAAGTTATGTTCTAAACATAAATATAATATCAATAGAATTTATTATGCAAAAAGGTATGTTTGGCAACTATTTGCAAGAAGCAGCTAAATTGTTTAGAAGCAAAACACTAAAAGAATATATATATATATGTATATATCCAATAAGTAAATGAAAAAATGCTCAATATCATTAGTCACTAAGAAAACGTAAACACAGACAAAAATTTAAATGCCATTTCATATTCAGAGAATGACTCAAATAAAAACACAAGCAATCACAAGTGCTGACAAAGATCTGGAAAAATCAAAATTCTTGCACTTTGATGGTGGAATTGTAATATGGTATATTCACTTTGGCAAAAAAAGCAATCTGGCAAGACTTCAGATAGTTAAAGATAGAGTTCTGAGAGGCATGGTGGCTCAAGCCTTTAATCTCAGCAACTGGGTAGGCAGAAGCAGGATTGCTAGTTCAAGGCCAGAGGCAGCTGATATAATTTAGCAAGACCAGAACTCTCTCTCTCTCTCT
>VMDO01041925.1:0-10874 GCA_007922755.1 Pedetes capensis | reverse complement strand
AACTGTCTCAAAAAGTGAAAACATAAAAGTCTTTCAACCTGCTTTAACCTAATATGAAACTAGATAGATACATTTAAAAAACCATAATACCACAAAAGTGAATTTGGCTCAAAAGAGATAATGCATCGAGCACAGTTAATACTTTGTTAAAAATAAAACTTTGCCAAGTTGAAAACAAAATCTTCAAATATATTTCTTCTTCCTACTAGAAAATAATAAAATAATTCCTTGTGCACTTGAACTTGAAGAATTAGGTGTATAAAGATGTTTGGTGAGTGAATTCTAGGTGAAAAGTAAATTTTATACTGTGAAAAATGAGGAAGACTGACACACTATTTGATTTTTCAGGGAGATGAGTAAGACTCCTATAAAAATGAATTGTATAGTGTTAAACAGATTGTGTATGAAATATTAATGGCATATTGTCCTGAGCTCCCCTTCTGCTGTTTCCATGTAGATGACTGAATTTCAAAGAAATATGCCAAGTGTGATTATGTGAGTGAGTGTTGTTACTCCTTGAGTTTGTTTGTGCAGCATTTCTTTTACCTTGTTTTTATTCTTGTGTTGTTTCACTCCATCGTCACAAAATATTATCAACAAATACACAGAAACTGCCTAATTTCTTTTTCAGACAATTAATTCAACAAAAATATATTCACTATTCAGGAGAAGTTTTCCTTGGTGAATCTTTTGATTCTGTTTTGCTAATAGTTTTTCTATGGAGTCTAAATGTTAGTATGCTATAAATGAAAAATGTATCTCAGGCTACTTTGGAAGATTTTGGCAACTTATTTTTCTCTTCCTTTGTACTACATGACATACAGGTGTGGTACGTAGAGCATCTGCATCCCTTTAGAGAAGGTAGCATGAATTAAGTTGGCACATGCAAGAGGGAAGCCTGAGAGAACTGTAAGTGATGATTCAGGATCCTTGATTGAACTTAGCCTACAGACCCCTGCTGCAATTCTTAGTGAAATGATCCATTAGATCCTCTTTGTTTGTTGAGGTGGTTTATGTCATTTTTATAATTTGAGCCAAGTTTTCTACTAGGAGCAACTTACAACATTCTCAGCCTCACAACTTCCCTCTCTGCCTGGCAGGCACAATGTTAAACAGAAGAAGCAATGCACACGGAAACTCCAGTGAATCCAGGTGAAGACTCTGCAGTTAGACTACCCAAGTTCAAATTCTCCCCATGCCACTATCTTTCTCACTATTTAAGTCATATAACTTCTGTATAATCATACATACCTTACAGACATGTGACAAGTAAAGCACAATAATACAGCCATAAAATAGCTGCACAGTAAAGCTTTATTACTATTTTCAATAAGCCACATTGTGTCATTTTATTAAAATCTTATAGCCATGATGTAAGATATTTTCTTTCTCAATTTACAAAAATAGTAGCTCCAGGTTTTAGGCCAACCCTCTTTCATTCCAAATTCCCTTCATCATCTCTCACTCAAAATGTGAGCTTCACATTGTTGTTATTGTTAGGTGCCATTGATTTGGGTCTGACTCATAGTGACCCTATGTACAATAGAAAGAAACACCCGCTGCCATTTTGCCATGGCTGGCACTGTGTCAGTGCTTTTCTGATATTCGTAAGGTTTGGCAATTGACTTCTGAAACAATTTGCTATTGGAAACTCTATGAGCTTTACATAGGTAGGAATAGTTGACTGTTGGATTGCTGCTGACTCCCCATCACATACAATAGGCTTTGATCCATATTAGGTGTACAGTAAACATTTACTAGAGTAAATAATTTCCCTTATAGACCCTGCAATCTGATGAAGAGGTTAGAACTGTAAGAAAAGTATTTTAAGATGCTGCAGTTTATGCTGTAAAAATGATATGTTTTAGGGATTGAAGAGGAATGAATGTTTGTCTGGGAGTGATGATGTGGCTATTGTAATAAGTTTTGCACATGCTTTCATTAGAATGGCAGATACAGCCAGGTATGACAGTGAACACTTGTAGCCCTAGAACACTGGAGGCTGAGGTAGGAAGACACTTAGCTACAAAGCAAGACTCTGTCTAAAAAAACCTAAATAGACAAACAAACAAACCAGAGTGTTGAACAAGGTAAAGGTAGCTGTTTTCTTTAAACATTTGTCAAATCTAATGTCAGGTGTTTGATTTTCCCGTATCTTCTACCTTTGATATTTATTTTCTCTGCTTTAAAATTTCTAATTCCTCCTCCTAAGAAGTCTATAAGCTGGCCGGGCATGGTGGTGCACGCCTGTAATCCCAGCGGCTCGGGAGGCGGAGGCGGGAGGATCGCAAGTTCAAGACCAGAGGCAGTCTGCATAACTTAGCGAGACCCTGTCTCAAAAAGTAAAAAAAAGAAAAAAAAAATGGGCTGAGGTGCAGCTCAGTGGTTCAGCACTTGCAGAGCATGCAGGCGCGAGGCCTGGGTTCAACCCCCAGTACCACAAAAAAAAAAAAAAAAAAAAAAGTCTATTAGCTTTGATTTCAACCTGTAGCACTCTAGAACTCCATCAGTTCCTCTCAGAGTGGCAAAAGAGCAAATTTGGAGACGTACATTCACAACAATATTTGTAATCAACCATTTTATCTCTGGGACCAATATCTGGTTGCTAACCATGTAGACATAGATAGTGAGTTGAGTCCATGATTGCCAAACTCATAGACAATGAACAGAGTGTCAATTTGGTTATTTATAGTAGGAGAAAGGTGACCTGAAACTCTTCCATTACCATCCACATGGACTGTCCTTTTCCTCATGACTAAGTTTACTTAGAAAAACAAATTAAACAACAGAAGTTTGTTTAGTAGTACAGAATCAAAGGAAGACAAGCAGATGGTTGTAAGGAACATTTATCCAAGCTATGCCAGAACTGAAAGAAATTAAATTCACTCCGCACAAGAATTGTTGTCTAAAATAAAAGAATCCATTTTTCGTGAGCACTTCTCAAGTTCTTATTGTGCTGCCCAGAGTTCATTTCAAACCAGGCATCATTTTTCATATGACTATTATATCTTGTATTGGATCATGTGAAAGCCTCTTCTTGAGAACTTACTGAAATCTTTTAGATTAATTACTTATTTTTATCTCTCAACTTCATTTATGACTTTTCTGTTTCTCTTAGTTCCCACTTTCTGCTCTGGCAAGAAGGTGATCATGTTACTTTCTTCAGTGTCATTTTTCTTATATTTCTTAGATTTCTGTGTAATAAGTTTTATAATAAGTTTTATTAATATAATAAGTATAATAAGTTACTAAGTGCAAAACTTAGTAAAGTCTGTAAGGTATGTAAAGGTAAAGTTTGACCTTTACCTAAGTAAGGTACACTTTAAACTATTTATAAAATTTGTTTATTGTGTAAATATGCTCCAAAAACTATATATGAAGCAGGTTAGGTTTAATCAGACATTTGAAACGAATTATAAATATTTTGAGGTTAGGCCAGGTGTGGTGGCGCATGCCTGTAATCCCAGTGGCCCTGGAGGTGGAGGTGGGAGGATTGCAAGTTCGAGACCAGAGGCAGTCTGCCTCAAAAAGAAAAAAAAAGGGCTGGGGTGCAGCTCAGTGGTCCAGCACTTGCAAAGCATGCAGGTTCAAGGCCCTGGGTTCTACCCCCAATACCACAAAATATTTTGAGGTTAAAGGACAAAGGAGCTGGAATGATAATGAAGAGGAGGGAGCCAGCAGAACTGGAATAAAATCCATCCCTATCACTTTCCCATTTGCTTAGTCTCTTGCTTATGTTTTACAGTCTTTGAAGCTCAACATTTCTCTTCTGCAAAACTGAAGAGTGTTTTGAAGAAATAATGTAACTCCTGAGCCTTAATGTTCTTAAAAAAGCATTATTTACTCACATTATCATATTTGCTAGATGATTTATACCTTCATATTATTTTGGTAATGCATATTTACAAGCAGTTACTAAAATCATGTCAACATTCTGAAAGGAAAATGCATATGTAAGGATGCAGAAAAGCAGACAGTGTTTTGTCTGATAATACAGCTCTACAACTCTGCACAAGGAAATTAGCATGCATAGTGACTGCCATCATTTGCTTAGGATGCTACTTTGGGTTCTCATTAATAAGACACTTCTTCATACACCTCCTGTAGTTCAATAAAGTTTAGTTTCCTTCTTCCCTTCAGTTCAAGGAAGTCAGCAGCAGCTTCCTTGTTGCCAATCCTAACAAACATTTTAGTGGTGATTATACTTGAGCATGCTCTAGCTCATCCTATAGGGAAAAAGCTTCCCTTCTTGAGAGAAATTAGCTTGTGTGACTCCACAGTCTCCTGGTTGTCCGTATACCATCTTGATCATGTTGTTGTTGTTGTTAGGTATCCGAGTCATAGCAACCCTACATAGAACAGACGAAACACTATTGTCAGTGTTTCTCTAGTGTTCATAGGGTTTTCAATGGCATATTGATTATTGGGAGCGGGTTGCCAGGTCCTTCTCCCAAGCATGCAGTATCTGGTGTTCCCAGGTGGTCTCCCATCCATGTACTAACCAGTCCCGACCCTGCTTAGCTTCTGAGACCTGATGGGATTGGATGCCACAGGGCTATGGCTGTAGGCATCTTGATCTTAGAAATCTTCTTTTGTATTCCTTTGGCTGGAATCTTTCCCTCTGGATAGTCCTCAAATGTTGGTGTTCCACAAGTGTGTGATCCCAGTACTAGGTAGGCTAAGTCAGGAGGATTTTGAGTTCCCAGCCAGCCTAGGTACTATAGGAAGATGCTGTCTCAAAAAATCCAAATCAAACTAGACCAAAGCAAAACAAAACAATACATAAAAGTCAGTGTTCCTCTGAATTGGTCTTGGACTCTTCATACTGCAAACTCTCCTTCAGTTAGTCTCAACCATTCCATGATTCCAACTACTCTTTTTCACTCCAGCTTGGCATCCTCTTCCTTCCAGACTTGTGTATCCAACTGCTTTCCTTTGGATACCTCTTACCTTTTAAATTATGCATGTTCAAAAATGAGCTCATCATTTTTCCCTTACATAAAACAAGTTTCTCTTTTGCTTTCTTATTACAAAATATGACATGCACGCATGCGTGCGTGCACACACACACACACACACACACACACACACACACACCCTACACACATCCATTCATAAGGTCCTGCGAAATATGCAGTCAAAAATCTCGTGAGTCCTTCTAATTCTTTTCATTTGTACTAATGCTTCTTTACTTGGGTAGCTTTACCTTCTTTTATCTCGATGCAGCAGCCTCTTTACTATCTGTTCTCCTGCTTCTTCTCTTGCCCCTCTAGCTTATTCTCCACTAAACAGAATGATTTTTATGAATGCAAATATGACCTTGTCACGGATTGGCTTAAAAATCAGTTCATATCTGTCTTTATATTTACACCTTCTGAAGGTATAAATAACAAGATCTTTCTTAGCAAAGAGCAGGTGCTTGAAATCTGTGGTGATGGAATACACAAGTTGTATAAATATTGGATGGTCTACCATGTTCCTCATTATGTCAAGACAGCTGTTTTGAAATCATGGTAAAGATATTTTGATCCTTTAGTAGACATTTGGCAGTTCTTATATCCTCCCTTAAGAAATGCTAAGTGTATCCCACCTATACTTCAAATGACACAATATTTGTGAGATAAGGGACTGCCACAGTCATTCAGTGGATGTCCCAAGTCCAAAGTTTATTCTAAACTAAGAGTCTAACGGGTTCAGACTTGAAATGTCTTTTTCTCCAATTTTACTTCATGACTTCTATAGTGGGACTGTTTCTACAGCCATACTACCCTGGAATCCAATCCCATCAGATCTTGGAAACTAAGCAGGGTCGGCTTGGTTTGTCCTCAGATGGGAGACTGCCTGGGAATACCAGGTGCTGCATGCTTGGGAGAAAGACCTGGCAATCCACTCCCCCCAAAATTCACCATTGAAAAGCCTATGAACAGGAGAGAAGCACTGACAATAGTGCCAAACATGTCACAGTGTCAGGAAGTGTTTTGTTTTGCTGTATGTACGGTCACCAAGAGTCAGACTCGACTCAAAAACACCTAACAACAACATTGTGGAACTATAATGCTATGAGACATCCCTTCTCATTTCATGCTGAGAATATGGACTACAAACCAAGGGTGTTAAGGAAGAATTCAGGATTTCACAAAGAGAAATAAAAACAGCTAATAACAAGGTCCGGACTTCCCATCTTATGGAAAGAATTCCTTCTTTATACTAAATTCTTTCTCTGTTAGAATTCCTCCTATCTTCTGTCTGCTTAAGGGAAGAAAAATATTAAAGAAAAGGGGAAGTATAACATTTCAATTTTCACTTAGATATTAAAGAACAGGATTGTTGTTATTGTTCTTAGGTGCCATCCAGTTGTGTCCAACTTATAACAACCTTCATAGGGTTTTCAATGGCTGATTGTTTCCGGATTGCCTGCAGAGTGGATTGCTAAATCCTTCTCCCATTTTTGCAGTGCTGGGAATCAAACCCAGGACATCAGAGACTGCAGAGCATCACTCTACTAATTTAGCTAAATCTGAGCCCCCAAAGAACAGGATTAGTGATATGAAAATGTGAAAGTAGTCTCTCTCTCTTCTGTATTATTAAACTCATAGATTCTCTTTTCAAACTAATCCTGTGGCAGAAGCAACTAATTGTCCATCACAATTTTTGCTCCCCTTTTGTTATATGAAGCTGTTGCTAACATCCAGCTGTTAAACCAGCAACTATATTTTCCAGCCCTCCTGACACAAAGTTAAAGCCACGTGACTAGTTCTTACCAATGGAATGTGAGTGGGAATTAGGTTACTGGCATGCCTTTTCCATTTTCTTTCTTCCTGTCTGCTGAACTTATGGAGAGAGTTTCAAACACTTGTTGTTATTGTTGTTAGGTGCCATCCAGTACCTAAGTAAAACAGGCAAAATACTTTGTCAGTGCTTCTCTGCTATTCACAGGGTTTTCAATGGCAGATTGATTTTTGGGAGTGGGTTGCTGGGTCCCTTTCCCAAACCTACAGCATCTGGTGTTTCCAAGCGGTCTCCCATCCAAGTACTAACCAGGCACGGCCCTGTTTAGCTTCTGAGATCTGACAGGATTGGATGCCACAGTGCTACAGCTGCACACTTTCAGACAGTTAGGAAATGAAAAAGCCTAAAGTGGAAGGAACCAACTTCCCTGAAGCACTATGTGAAGGAAAGCTGTTCACAGACAGGAATGCCCAACTAAGGTTGTAGAATCTAACATCAAATTTGATAACACGGAAAAATTCATATATGTGCTGCAAAGAAATTCACACATTTTTCAAGGTGGAAAAGGAAGAAACACTTTTAGAAAGAGAACAGTCTAGTTGTTCAATTTAAAACCGTATGTAATGAATAATATTGTAGGTTTTAGAAGAATATTAAAATCTTGGGCAGCTGAATTATATTAGTTTCCAATTCTATACAAATGTATGTTTTTTTGGCTTCAAGGTTTAGCACCACTGATATATAACAGTTTATTTGTTTCTTCCACTTTGCAAATTTAAATGTCTGTTTGCCTTCTAGGCAGAAATTAAGTTCCATTGTGGAATGAGATTAGATCAACACTTCACAAAGATCACTTTAGTTCTCTGGAACCTTAAATGAAGTAAGCTAATAAAGCATTAAATTAGCATGTTGTAAAACTTCCTGAAGTTTTAATATGCATTTAAGTGGCAGCACTGAGCTTATTATCTCTAAACCTAAAGTCAAAAAAAATGTCTTCCAGTTGGTGAAATGGAAATGAGGCAATATTTTATCAAAATTAAAAAATTATATCTATATTACAAAGTACAGATTAATAATTCCCAGACAAGTGTATTTACCTAGTAATGCAATTTTCTCTAATCAGTAGTCCTGAAATCTTTCATCCACAAATGTTCTTTATATTAAATAGGCAAACTGCAACATTTTCCTTCAGATTAGTTGAAATATTTCTATAGAAATTATGCATTTCATTCACATTCATACAAGTGAAAATGTAGAAATGATTATAATGATAACTAGTACTTATTTAGGGGTACATAGCTTATAAACAGATTTTATATTCATGTTCTTACGTGATCTTTTTGTAGACTGACTAGGTAGACAACTATCTTTACCTGACAGCCCTGGGGACTTTGGAAAATGGCCTGACTTCCTCAGACTCAGACCATATATATTTTTTTCTATTCTGCCACACTTGTCATTGGCTTGTAGCTATACCACTGTGATGGCTGATCCCATCACAACTTGGAAGCTAATCAGGGTTGGGCCTGGTTAATACTTGGATGGGAGACTGCCTGGGAACACCAGGTATTGTAGACTTGGGAGAAGTACCTAGTAACCTCCTCCCAAAAAACAACCAGCCATTGGAAACCCTGTGAATAGCAGAGAAGCACTAAGAATACTGTTTCGCCTGTTGTACATAGGGTCCCTATGAGTCAGATACCAACCCAATGGCACCTAACAACAACAACAACAACAACAACAACAACACTGGTCATGTGAAAATCATATTGCAGTCTATTTAAGAGGAAAACTTAAGAAATAAATTCATTGAGAGAATTAAATTTAAACTGGTTCATTAACTGCAATGCATAAAGAAAGGAAAAGTATTCTCAAACCCATGTAGTAATTATTATTGCTTATAGTAATGTGCTACACACCTAAATATTTGGAGTATAATTTTCCAGAAAGTGAAATGTTCTAAATAAGCACAGTCTAATAGAACTGTATGGATGATGGAAACATTTTATCTAATAAAATAACCACTACCCATATAGGGCTATCAAGCATTGGTAGTGTAGCCAAAAAAAATGAAGGTATCAAATTTTAATTTTATTTCATATTAGTTATCATTTAAATTTCAAGAGCTACATGTGACTAGTGGTTATTGTATTGATAGCACAATTATGGAAATTTAGATTTTTCTGTGTTATATTTATTATTTTAATGGTAGGATTTGTTATTAAAAATTCATTCTAAGAAATTTTCTTTGGCATTAAATCAAATACGGATTAATAGTAATCTCAACCCAGAAACAATGTTCAGGTTGCCTTATACATGTTCTTTGTTGCTAGATTATAATTTTTAACCACTTTACATGCTTGTATTATATTTGACATTGCCTTGGAGACCAAATGTAGTAAATGGAAACATATAGGGCTTGAAACAATCAACCAGATAAAACAAACATCAATTCCAGTTTAATTAAAGTGTTAGAAATCCCCATACATTTATAGAAGAAAGGATGGACTTTTGTACTCAAAATAATATGTGAGAGAGCTATTTTACTTGTTGCACATCTGATCACTCAATACATGGGGCTTGCTGCATTTCAGACACCTAATTTATAGTCTCTTCAGGAATGATGATGATGATGATCATGATGACGATGATGATAAAGCTCCCAAGAGTTATAGTAATGCTTCTTTTCTGCCAGATATGAGTTGATATACTTTCTATGCAATAATTTAGGGAACCACCATAATAGTCTCATAAGTCAAGTTCTAATATTATACTTACTTGGCAAATGAGGCAACTAGATTAAGTTACTTGCTCAAGATTATACAGGCAAGATAGGGGTCTCCAGTATCCCTATTCCTCACCATATGCTGTACTTCTTCTCTGTGCCAGAGTTTATCCTAGAGCTTAATTGACTTTCATTTTCCATAAAAGTAAAATTACACATTATTTTCAGTATATGCAAAGAAGAATACTATTTCTCCCTTGACAAGTTTATGTCAAGTTTGTTGTAATCTACCTTCCTTTTCTTTATGCAAACACTGTTCTCTTTCTTTAAGTTGTGAATAAACTTTTGGTTTCTCTGTTTTAATCAGTACAGTTTTATTAACTAAGAGGGATACGCACATGTTGATACTGAGATTAGCTCAAATTCTTTTATTATTTAGATGTCTCCTTCAATTATTGATTACCAAACTTTGTCAGTGTGTCAACGAGGAGGGTAGTACAGCTTTACTAATGTTTTAATGATAGACTTAAGATGACAATATGTCCCTTATCCTGGACACTTGCAGTATTTGAAGCACACTGGCTTTTCATGTTCCTAGAAATCCTTCAAACTAGTAAGATTGTCATTAAATGGTATTTGACAAACCTGAAGGTAATAGATTAGGAATTATCTCAACATTGCAAAGAACGTGAACAGAAAATTGCAAAATTCTCTTTGGCTCCAAATCTGATGCTTTTTGGAATGTGTCTCATTTTCGCTGTTTTTACTTCCCCACTTTGTGTGTCCCCCGATTGTAGGGACTGATCCAAATTCTTTGTCAAATTCTGAACTTCCTTTCCATTGAATCTACATAAACTCTAAATAGAATGTGGTACCTACATGTATGTATGCACATGTGTACCTGTATTTCTGTCCTAATATTAACTGGTAAATATAAATGTCAAATATAACTTTGCAGTAATTTTTAACTCTCTTTTCCTCTTAAAATTTCTATGACTTATATGTGACACTCTGATTCTAAAAGAATATAGAAAATAGGATATTAGATATTCAAACCTTGTTTGTTCAGATGATGTATTTGTATTAAATGCTAAATTAGATAACTGCACAAACTGTATGGTCAGATTGAGTTCCAAATGGGAAAGATAATTTTCAATATTGTTATTCTGTAGCCTCCCAAGTTGTTGAATCTATTTAATTTAAATCTTTAAATTTTATAGTTGCTATGTTCAAATTTTGTATACTCACCAATATAGACTGAATTATGGCTTTATTCAATTTTAATTCTTTTCCCAGTAACTGCTTAGTAATTCAATATAAAACTCATTACACAAATTTAGTTCATGAAAACCAGGTCATTTTCTTGGATTTTTAAAGAATATCTCCACATTTGTGAGCATGTATAAATATAAGTTAACCA
>VMDO01041924.1:0-10872 GCA_007922755.1 Pedetes capensis | reverse complement strand
TTTTATTATATTAAAGAGTATCTTGTATTATTTACTTGATCATAATATTCCACAAAAAGTTCACTATAGAAATTTAAGTTTGACAGGGCTAAAAAATATGCTTGTTCCAATCTTTGTCATCACTTATCAAAGCCATAGAAGGGAAAGTTTTGAAACACATCAAACATTTGAAAATAGCTGGATATTGTGAAGTAAGTCAAAAGAAGTCTATCCTCACTCTCCTTTATTTGTATTGTCTCCACTGAGTTTTAGAAAAGTAAGCCTAGAGTTGGCTCTGGGCAAAATGTCAATTTCAAAACCCTTAGCCTGTCATTCACAACCCTGAACATTCTGTCCCTTATCTACTTTCCCAGTCTTAGCTATTATTTTACTCCTATGCCCAAGGTTATTTTAGTATTATTGCCTTTCAGACTGATCTCCAAAACCTTGTTCTTCATTCTTGCCTCTGGCTCTTTGTGTGACTTACTTCTGCCTAGAACACTTCTTTGCCTCCATAAAAAGTAATTCGTTTTCTCATATCTATTCATATTTATATTCTTAAAGATGACTTTTCAGATATACCTAGAATTTGTATATGCCTTTCTTCTCTGACTTTTTTATATGACTTTCTACTTTACATGTAATTGTTTTTATGTTCTTTGAACCAAATAATCCATTTACATATAATGAATTATTTAATTGTGATCACTTGAGGCTCTATACTTATTATCATCATTATTATTACCTACTACAGTAACTTCTACAATGCTTTGCTTCAGAAGTGGAGCATCTTAAATCATATTTGTTGAATTGAATAATTCTGGAACTATCAAGTTTGAAAAGTAGATGCTTCCTCTCTTATTACAGGCAAGTCAGTGTAAGATTTACTTTGCCGCATGTATAGAATGCAAACAAGTAAAGTACATTGAAGGACATAATGTTGTAAAAGTAATTGGTGAACTATAAAAAGTAATAAAAAAGACCAATGACTGAGATTTCATTTACCTCATATATTTGAGTGTTTACCTCTTTTCTTTTACTCTTCTGGGAAGAGTTATATGTCTCAAATTCTATTTTACCTTTATTTACTGTACTGATAACATATGCTTTAGCTATTTTTTAGTATGATAATGCAACCTTTACTTGGAAATCTATGTCTACAGTTCTTGTTTAAGTGCCATATTTAACATTTAAAGGTCCTTTAATACACCTACACATACTTGTTTCTGTTAAACAAAAGGGTAATTCACCGTGACTACCAAAATAAAAGTGTAATTCATGCTATTGGAATAGTGGAGACATTATTAAAGGTCAGAAAGACTATTGTCACTATGAAGATTCTGTAACTTTAAAAATATATGAGAGTAAAAAAGGGTAAAATTTATTTTTCCTTTCCATCCTTAGGCTTTTTGATGGTTTTTCCACATTGTTTGTAGTGCTTATGAGACTGAGTCATCAGGTCAGCCTACAGAGTTTAAATTTCAGTCTTGTGACTTGGTGACTTGCATTTATATTTTTCTAGGGACCTGCACACAAATTACTACCACCTTAAAATGCTAATTTTATATACTGAATAGACATGTTCAAAGGATCAAATAAAAATATTTAAAATCCTTAGTACATAGCAAATACAGACTGTATGGCTGAGATTATTTGCTTAATCATTGCAATGGACATTTCCCACATATTTTCAAGATTCTTTCTCTGGTTCATATATTTTACACTGATGAGAAACCAGTTGTTTAGGGAAATTATTCTGAATCATTTATTCAGAGAGTCAGTCAACCAACTTATATAGTGAATAATTCTCTGAATTGTACTGCATGTAAGAGTAACTTGTAAATAAAATAGTATTTAAAGTTGGAATGTAGTACATCGATTTCACTAAAGTATTAATTATTCACATTTTTCAAATTTTCTCTTATATCACACTTACTTTTCCATCTTATCTTGCTATTTGTGTAACATCTGCAATGAATATAGCAGCTAAAGAAATAAAGGAGAAAAACAGACTAAATCCTCAGTTTCTTTTAATATAATTTAAAATGGGCAGAGAGAAAATGAGAACTAGATGGTAGACTATTTTTGCTTTTCCTATTAATTTATTTCATACATAGTATCTGTTTTCTTCACCACTACTGATGATAATATTAATCACTGAATTAAAAAAATTTTTAGCCAGGTGCGGTGGTGCAGGCCTGTAACCCCAGCGGCTTGGGAGGCGGAGACAGGAGGGTCACAAGTTCAGGACCAGAGGCAGTCTGCATAACTTAGTGAGACTCTATCTCCAAAAGTAAAAAAAAAAAAATGAGGTGGAGGTGCAGCTCAGTGGTCCAGCACTTGCAGAACATGCAAGTGCAAAGCCCTGGGTTCAACCCCCAGAACCACACACACACAAAAAAAAAACTTTATGAATTTTTAGCTGTAAGATCTTAGTCTTTATGTGTTTCAGATGAAAATCATCCAGGAAAAAAAAAAAAACAGAAAAAAAAAAAACCTGGAAAATTTTATCATGTAAAAATTCTAGGTGAAAACATTGTTTAATTATATTCTGGGAAAGAATCTTCTCCGATAGCAAGCATATTTTTTCGAATGCTTCTTATTTTACTTGTCATTAAGGAACTTCAAAATAAAAATCACATCTGCTTAGGCATACATGCAAAATTACAAGGCCAGCTTAACTTTCTTTTATTTTTTTTTAGTTTGATTCTCATTACTCTATTTAAATATTAACTTGTAGGTCCAATTACCCATTTTACCTCTTGTAAATAAAGTTTTTATTCTGTGTAGTTATAACCTATATCTACTTATCTAATTTTTGTCAAATATACATTGAATGCTGCTGTATACAACATGTTATGCTATATACTTTTAGATTCAATGGCAATAATAAGAAAAAATGTGAGAAAGCAATGAAAAAATTAATGAAATGACAAGAATAATTTTGAGAGAAATCAATTTTCTAAATAACAGATTTAGACTAGCTGAATGGGTAAAAACCAAGAAGAAATAATACTTTGCCCACCTGAAACCGATTTTACCAGCAAAGATACACTTAAAGTGAATGGATGGAAAAATATGTTCCATGCAAGTAGAACCCAAAGGCTAGTAAGAATCACTAGATAAAATCCACTGTAGGTCAAAAACTGGACACAAATACAACACAGTCATTATATAATGATTAATGAATCAACTCAACCAACATAAGAGTATAACAATTACCAACATTTTTATCAAATGCTGGGGTACTCAACTATTGAAAGCAAACATTATTAGATCTAAATAGGAAGATAGTTGAGGACTTCAACACACACTTTCATCAATGAATATATCATCTAGACAAATACTCAACACTGGAGTTAATCTATACTACTCATCAAATAACAGGCTGGGATTTAGCTTAGTTGGTAGAGTGCCGATCTGCATTCTCTGAGGTCCCGAGTTTGATTCCCAGCACTGCAAAAATGGGAGGACATGGCAACCCACTCCCAAGGCAATCCCAAAACAATCTGCCATTGAAAACCCAATGAGGGTCGCTATGAGTCTGACAGGACTCGAGGGCACCTACCAACAACAACAAACCCATCAGATAGACCTAACAGATATCTATAGAACATTTCATCCAATGGCTTCAGAATACACATTCTTTTCATCAGCACATGAAACATTTTTCAAGGTAGACCAGATATTGGGCCATGAAGTAATCCTAAACTTATTTGAAGACATTAAAATCATATCAAGGATCTCTCTGATAACAGTGGAATGAAAGTAGAAATCAACTAAAGAAACTTTCATGAAAAGTAAAGAGCATGCTCTTGAATACTAATGGATCAATGAAGAAATATAAGGGAAATTAAGTAATTTTTTGAAACAAATGATAACAGAAACAACATACCAAAACCCATAGGTAGGATACAGGAAAAGCAATACTAAGCGAAATTAAAGCAATAAACATCTACATCAATTTTTTTAAATAAAAATGCAATTCAATATAATATAAATGCAAGAATAAACCCAACCAGAATCAGCAAAAAGAAACAACCAAGGTCAAATCAGAAATATATGGAATATAGACAAAAACTTACAAAATATCAACAAAACAAAGAGCCGCTTTTAAAAATATAAATAATTTTTAGCTGCTTGTGAGCTGAAGTAAAAGTTAAGAATCATGTAACAGAAGTTCTGAACATACCAACCAACCCTTTTTCATGGGTCTTCATTGACTCCTAGAAAGTGATACAACAAACATTGTGACAACATAATGTTGCAATTGCTTCCTCACCCTCTTATCATCAATGTCACAGATTCTTGCACTCAAATAATTATGATATTCAAGTATTTAAATATCAAAGGTCACATGGCAGAGAAATATGAGTTTAATGATGCTTCAAGGTATTCATGAATACCTAAGTAGGTATCAGTTCCAATCTATATCCATTCTGAATGTCATTCATGCTGCTGAAATGAATCAAGCATAAACTATAGGTTCCTCTACTTAAAATAGCAGTTTCAAATTCTACTGTGGTAAGATACTAGGTGTCTAGACAAGAACACAGCCACAGAACAGATGGCATGTTTCATAAAAGGATAAGTACACATTAACAAAAATGAAGTCCCACATTGAAAGACACTGTTCAGAAATAACTTTTGTCAGACTTTATTCCAAGGCATATTGAAGAAACAAAATATTCCTAAAACTTGAATTTGTGGTTAGGCTGCAACTAAAGACTGAATAAATGCTGAGAAAGGTGTAATTTTTCCTGCAATTTTTGGCAAATAAACTGATACAGGGCCAGCATTCCATCACAGTCAGAAATGGTGCCAGAGAATGAGGAGTCCAAAACAGTGGACAATTAGAGGACCTAAGCTTGTGTACCTCATTCATTCTTCATACCATCTTACTACTTCCTTATAAGGAGGAAATTGCAAAATAATACCTTATATTGTTCACAGTTGCAGTGTATATGCAATATCCTATACTTAAATGGTATCAAAAGTTACTAAAATGAAATTTTATATAAAAAGCCTTCCATATTTTTCTTATTCTGTGTTTAAATGGGTTTTATCCAGTATAACTGTAGAGTAGCTGGTTTTTCCAGGATGGTCATGCTGGACAGGATGATTACACCCATGGCAAGGGATAAGAAAAACTATACACTCTGGCTAGCCCTACTGTAATGGAAATGCAGCTGTCAGTGGAGGGACAGGGAGGGTCATAGGGTCCTCAGGATCTCCACATGACCCTCCTCTTAGGTGCCAATCACTTGCCCTTCCTGCCCTAGTTGCACATATTGCTGAGCTATATGAGATGAAGGACTGACTGACAGTGGAATTGATATTGATGTAGCTTCCTTTTGGACATCTTGATGGGAACTTCTCAGAAGGGATCCTTCCCTTTGGTGGAGTTCTATGTAAATGTCATCTGTAAGTTACCCACACCCTTGCAAGAGACCCTCATAAACTCATGATAAGTGAAGTTTAATGTGATCTATCCTTTGGTCTGTCTGCATTCCCTTTGTCTTTCACTCAACAATAAATCTCTATAAAAACATTTATCTTTCTACATAAGAAATGTTACTTTTTAAAAAGAATAAGCTAAGACATAAACTCACAACAGTCAAGCAATAACCGACATCTTCCTCTTGGAACTTTCTAATAGAAATGACTTGCTATGATCACTGAGCATATATTCATAATACATACTACTCAGTATTTATCGCACACATAAATGATTCATGATAGATATATTCATAGTATTGAACCTGATTTTCAATTTCAATTCATTGGAAATTTCCTTAAGTTTGTTAAACAGTTTGCCCAATGGAAGACTGTCTGGCTTATGCCTCATTGTTTTGTATTTGCAATTGTCTTGCCTTGTATTTTTCCTTCTAGAATGTTTTCTTATGGGCTTCCATTATTTTCGTAATCATAGGAGGGTTTTAGTCTTTGCTAGTTCTGTCATTCAATGAAGTATTTGAGAGGTAGCAAATTTTTACCTCATTTCCATTAGCTATGCCAATTATCTGCTGACTTACTTGCTTAGTAATGAGAAGGAATGGTTAGGGCTAGGCCTTTGATCTCTTCTCCCTCTTTGCAGTTCTCAGATAAATTTGAAGTACAGTATATGATGTTTACATGGCCCACTTTGCCTATCCGTTTCAAAGGACTAATATTTATCACACCACTTCTGCTAGTAATTGGTTTACTCTGGCACTTCTGGAAGTTGGCTGACCTTAAGGTCTCCATGTGAGGAGTATCCTATTCCCTTATGAAAATACTATGCTGTCTTTATTAACACTGATAAGTGTTCTCCCTCAGGAAAATCTAAGATCCTGTCTAGTGTGGCACTTTTTCTTTTCCAGTAGCTTGTCATTACCCTCAGATATTGTAAGTAAACTGCTAAGATGTTGTCTACTCCAAGATCTAAGTCTCAAATTCTCCTCATTTTTGTTCTAGCCTCTCCTGCTGTTCACAAAAGAAAAAAAAATATTATACTGTCCAGGTGCCATGACATACATCTGTAATCTCAGTGATTCTGGAGACTAAAGCAGAAGGCAAAAGCATTGCAGGTTCGAGACCAGAGGCAGCCTATGTGATGTAGTGAGGCCCTGTTTCAAAAAATGAAAAATAAAAAAAACACTAGGGTCCAGCTCAGTGGTAAAGCACTTGCCTGGAATGTGTAAGGCCCTGGGTTCAACCTTCCGATACTGGGGAAAAAATATTGCCTGATATTTAAGTTTGTGATACTGTTATTTACACTGTTTCATTTTTCAAGTACTCCCTTTCCCCCAATTATTGCCCAATTTTCCATTGAGCATATGTAAATATCCAGGGGCATAATGAAAGTTAATGATGCAATGGTATCATGGTGTCATTTGGTTTTGCATGGATTGGAAACTAAACACTGGTATTCAGGATGTTCACATTTAACAGATTTTCTGAACTGTGTAAATTTACCATTTTCCCCCAACTTGCAATCATTTCTTCATACACTCTATCCTAGTCTATGAATGTTCAATATCAGCTCAATACTCAGGCTACTATGTATTAAAATGTAACAAAAGGAGCCCTGGATTTTTTCTATACTGCCAAAAAAGTGTTAAAGCAATGACATTTGGCAGGATTTATCAAAACAAACATTTCCTGACCATCTAAAAACTTAAAGCTCTGCAGCAACTTGTATTAAATCAAACTTGTATTTTGGTACATGCATTCCTTCCAATATATCAACATAGAGCTTTTCAATTTTTTTCATGATTAAATGGAAGTTGTTGTTGTTGTTGTTGTTAGGTGACCTCAAGTCAGTGTCTGACTCATAGAGAACCTAGTTACATCAGGCAAAACACTATTATTAGTGCTTCTCTGCTATTCATAGGGTTTTTAATGGCTGTTTTGGGGGAATGGATTACTGGGTCCTTCTCCCCAACTTGCAGCACCTGGTGTTCCCAGGCGGTCTCCCATCCAGGTACTAACCAGGCCCGACCCTGCTTAGCTTCCAAGATCTGACAGGATTGCATGCCACAGTAGTACAGCTAAAGGCATTAAGTGGATAGAAACTATAGATTGAGGGACTACAGAGTGGTTTTGACTAAAGGGTACATGGACTAGGAAACTGAATTCGGGAGAGAAATTGAGGAAAATTGAGAAAAGTCAGGTTTTACTAAATCTATCAGCTTATATATCACTGGGCAGAGCAGAGGGAACTGAAGATATTCTCAAGCAGCACGCTCATTTTATAGCAAGCAAAGAGAAGTATGATATAAAAGACCTTCTGCACAAGTATGTTGTACTAAGCAATGGTAACATAAAGTGTTTTTCTAAAAGAATTTTAATCAGGCAACTTTAAACTATGCGGATCTGTAACCTTCATAAAACATATTATTCTATATACAGTATTGCTTAATTGGCTATTTTTTAAAACAAGAAACAAAGTGGCAGCCTGATTACAGTCGATTCTCAATTGGCATACATTCTTTATAAAAGCCTCTGAGTATTGACTGATAAGACAAGAAAACTATTTTTTAGCATTTTCAAACTTTGCAAGAAATGAGATCAGACATAATTTGTCTAGAAACAAAGCCCACTTGAATTTTCAGTGAAAAGTGCTGTGTTTGGGAGAAGAAAGATCTTGAATTCATTATATTATATTTTATAACTGTCATATCTTACAAAGTAATAGTAATGTTCACTTTGTAATTCACCAATAACAAGAAAGAAAAAAAGAAATAATGAAATTATGAAATATTTCTTCATTTTTCTTTTTCTATATTTGTTTTTTTAAAAAATATTCAATATTTATGCTCATCTATTATAACAAATCCTGCAGCCATAGCCCTGTGGCATCTGTTCCCCTGAGATCTCAGAAGCTAAGCAGGGTCTGGCCTGATTAGTCCTTGGATGGGAGACTACCTGGGAACACCAGGTATACTGTAGGCTTGGGAGATGGACCAGGCAACCCACTCCCAAAAATCAATCCACAATTGAAAACCCTATGAGCAGCAGAGAAGTACTGACAGTAGTGTTTCTCCTATTGTATGCAGTATCGCTATGAGTCAGATACCTATTTGATGGCATCTAACAACAACAAATTAGGATACCAGGTATTTTCTGGTAAAACAGCTGCTCTGAATCACAGTTGTTTTTCTATTTAAAGTTTATCCCAGTGAGTCATGGTGGTGCATAAGTGTAATTTCAGCTACTTGGGAGGTAAGTCCAAGGTACTGTAAATTTGAGGTCTGCCAGGATGACAAAACCAGTTGCAGGACAAAACTAGTGACATCCTATCTCAAATCATCATCATCATCATCATCAACATCATCATCATCATCATAAATGGTTTTAAAAAGCTGGGGATGCAGAATTTGCATGGCATATACAAGACCCTGGGTTCAATCTCCAGTACCAAAAAACAATAATTCTTTTTTTCTTCAAATTTAACTCATGTTGGCAAACTCAACTTTTTGTTTATTTCTATATAACATCAAATCTTTGTTTTAAAGCCAAGCGGTTGTGCAGGCCTATAATCTCAGCACTTGGGAGGCTGCATCAGAGGAATCACTGCAAATTGAAGATAAGCCTAGCCTACACAGTGAGTGCCAGGCCAGCCAGGACTACACAACATGACTTTGTCTCAAAAAAGAAAGAAAAAGCCTTAAAAACATCTTTCTTTTAAGTCTAAAATAAATTCTAGACAAAGAAATAGTTAATTACATATTTTTAAACTAAAAGTTGTCCTTTTAAACAGAAAAATTTATACAGAATAGCATATTTGGTGACAAAAATATAGTCTTAATTTTCCCAAACTTACTATAACATTTCATATAAAAATATTTTTTATTCTTTGACTGTCTTGATTCAGACTCTCATATTGATTGGACTTTTAAATTCTCAAGTAATGTTTGTAAAGCAGCATAGCATAGTTCTTAAAGTTTTGGAGTCTGAAAATGTTTTAATTCTGATTCTTACTTGAAGCATTAACGTTTTTAAGACAAAATTTTCTCAAAATGCAGAGATTTTTATTTCCCTTTTACACTGAATTATCACTTTGAGAGGAATTCTAGGTATTCTTTCTTATTTTCTTATAGCATATATTCCACTAACCACATTCCATTTAGGTACTAAGTGTCAAGCAATGGGCCATCCAATCTGAGTCTTCACACAATGTGATAGGTAATGTATTATCTCCATTTTATAGGCAGAAGAAACCAACTGTGGAAAGCACTTTTTTCAATGATAGGATCACATGCAGGTAACAAGGTAGAAGACTATTTTTTTCTTTTAAAAAAATCTGAAGAAAACTGGGTGTGGTGGTTCATGCCTGTAATCCCAGAGGTTTGGGAGGTGGAGGCAGGAGGATCACAAGTTTGAGACCAGAGGAAGTCTGTGTAACTTAGTGAGTAAAAATTACAAAAAAATAAAAGTAAAAAAAAAAAAAAAACAAACAATGGGCTGGGGGTGCAGTTCAGTGGTCCAGCACTTGTAAAGCATGCAAGTGCAAGGCCCTAGGTTCAACCCCCAGTACTGAAAAATAAAAATAAAAATCTGAAGATATGTGGTCCAAGGCTATTATGGTGGCCTGCCTCATGAAATCCTCTGGACTCCAATTCTATCCTGCTTAACCCTTTCCCCTTTATAGGTTCTGACCTTAATCTTTATGTTCCCAGACATTAGGCAGAACAAGGGGAAGAAAAAAAAATGAAGGGAGGAAGATTATTTGCCTGTTATTTCTTAAAAAAGTGTTGTTGTTGTTAGGTGCCATGGAGTAGGTGTCTCACTCATAGTGACCCTATGTACATCAGGCAAAACAGTTTTGTCAGTGTTTCTCTGCCATTCATTGGATTTTCAGTGGCTGATTGCTTTTGGAGAATGGGTTGCCAGGTCCTTCTCCAAAGCCTACAGCAGCTGGTGTTCCCAGGTGGTTTCCCATCCATGTACCAACAGGGCCTGACCCTGTTTACCTTCTGAGATCATGAGATAGGATGCCACAGGGGTACGGCTGCAGGGTCTTAAGTGTTTGTCCCAAAATTTAAATATGGAAACCCATATGCATGTAAGAGAACATAGGAAATGTAGTTTTTAATTCTAAGTGGCTGTGTACCCAGATAAGGACAGTCACAATTCCAGAGAAGTATGGAATAATAATGCTGAGAGCATGGGGGTCCAAACCATGGCTTTCTTAGTTATTAGTTAACATTGAGTTATTAAGACACAGAATCATTCTTTCTACAGCAACCTGGGTGGCAGGAGTTTCAACAAGAAAAGCTGAAGTTTTTCATCATGGAACTAAACATATATCTGATTTACAAATCAAAAAGCTAAAGGAAAATCTATTGGAAGTTGGAGTCATTGGCAAATATTGTGAATATAACTTAAAGTGTTAAAAGAATTACCAAA
>VMDO01041923.1:0-10875 GCA_007922755.1 Pedetes capensis | reverse complement strand
TCCCTCAACAGATGCAAAAAAAGTAGAAATTATCCCCTGTTCCTTCTGAGATCACAGTGGGATAAAATTGGAGCTCAAGAGCAAGAATAATTCCAGAAACTTTACAAACTCATGGAGACTGAATAATACACTGCTGAATGACCAATGGATCATTGATGAAATGAAATTGGAATTTAAAAAATTCCTACAATCAAATGATCATGAAAACACATCATACCAAAACATATGGGATACAGCAAAGGCAGTTTTAAGAGGGAAGTTTATAGCATTAAGTGCCTTCATCAATAAAATAAAGAAGAGCCAAATAAATGACCTAATGATACATCTTAAGACACTAGAAAACCAACAAAAAATCAAGCCTAAAAGGAACACCCGAAAGGAAATTACAAAAATAAAGGGACTAGAAATCGCATGTAATTGTTCTAACAAGATAGAAACAAAGACCACTACAGGAAAAGTTTCTACCTTAAACAGAAATGGAACCCAAGGACATATAGAAAAATACTATATAGTAAAAGATAGAGAAGACTTGGATGGGAAACTTAGATGGGAAGGGTGGGAGGGGGGAAACATAGAGGAGGGTAAGGGGTAACCTATATGAATAATGTTTATCAAATTGCATATATGAAAATTGTCACAACGAAAAGCATGTCAAAATGAATCACATTATGATGTACATTAAAAATTTCTAATAAAAAAAAGAAGAAAAAAATAAAAAAAGTAAATAAAGGGAGAAATATCTCAATTAGAATCCAAAGAGATAATTCAAAAAATTAATAAGACTAAGAGCTGGTTCTTTGAAAAGATTAATAAAATAGACACCCCTCTGGCTAACCTCATCAAAAAGAAAAAGGAAAAATCCAACATAGTATGGATTATGAAAGACAATGGCTCCATAACCACCGAATTCAACAAAATACAGAAAATTGTCAGGGATTACTATGAGAGACTGTATTCCCAAAAATATGAAAATGCAGAAGAAATGGACAAATTTATTAACACGTATGACCTACCAAAGCTAACCCCAGAAGACATAACTGACTTAAACAAGCCCACTACATATGCAGAAATAGAAAAGGTAATTAAAATTATCCCAACAAAGAAGAGCCCAGGTCCTGATGGATTCACGGCAGAATTTTACTAAACTTTTAAAGAAGATATAATACCTGTCTTCCTCAAATTATTCGAAAAAATAGAAAAGTAGGGATCAGTCCCAAATTCATTCTATGAAGCTACCATCACCCTGATACTTAATCCAGGAAATTCTGGCAAACCGAATCCAGCAGCATATAAAAAAGATTATCCACCATGACCAAGTGGGATTTATACCACAGATCCAAGGCTGGTTCAACGTATGGAAATCAATTAATGTAATCCAGCATATCAAGAATTTTCCTTCTATGTGATTATTTCACTCCCACCCTCTCCAAATTTCTCTAATCGCAAGGCAAGGAAATGTGAATTGTTTCCATATCTCCTGCTTTTTTTATTTTAGAGAAATAAAAGATGCTTTTATTTTAATTCCAGGTGAGAAAGGAGTGAAATTCTGAAGAGTTTGTATTCTTCCCCAAAAAAACCAAAGGTCTTGCTTTAGTCTCAGATCATTTGCTGGGGCAGTTGGGCACTCAAGAAAGGCTAGGATACCCAGTTTAATGTCTCAAAAGACAGTGAGCAATGTGGGTGTGCAGGGGAGGGACAGGGGCCACAGGCTTGAAGGTGGAAGTTGAGGTGGGGGAGAAAAGGGAACAAGAGGAGACAATTGTTCCCCAGCATCCCATGCCTAGGGCCTAAGTCAGATGGCAGAATGTGGAGGACACAATACAATCCTTCAGGAGTTACTTTTATGCTCCTAGTCTTCATGGTGTCAAATGCCAGGTGACATCTGAGAAGGATATAGATTCTATTTAAGAGAGAAGTTGGCTTACTCTTCCTGCCCTCTTATTAAATTAGTGCAAAGCAGTTGGTAATGATCAAAACCACCTCTTTGTACCTTTTTCTCCAAATTATATGCTAAGAATCTCAACATTAAATTCAATTTAAGTAAAATGTTTCAGAACAGGGAAAGCTGAAGCAATTATTGTTTTTTCCTATTAAACTCATTCACTAATTATTCTTCTAAATAAGTATAATTGCACTGAATGAGTACAGTTGTTGACCAGAATAAGCAACAGCATCCTCACTGAATAGAAACATGCATTAACAATATGTTAGTCATAAAAATGGTTTGGCATAAATCTTGCTAATACATCTTCCTCCCTATGTAAATAAACTGTCTCAATCTGTGGTATAAATGTTCTCCCCTCCCCACCCTTGAGAAAAGGACTGCCATCTAATAATAACCACTCTTCCTAAAGAATTCTGCTAGCATAGGGTCTGCATTGCAAAGACTTATAATGCACTTCTTGGGACAAAAGGCTTGTGGCTATGCACCTTTTATTCTCTGAGAAGTCCCCAGATCTGCAATGGGTAAGGACCACGTCTTTTTTGGAAGTGGCTCTGGGACCCTCTCTTGATTGTCCAACAGGGTATACATTTCTATTTATACTTGGTCATGTTCAGTAAAGGATTAGGGATTGGAAGGGACAGCAATAGCACTCACCTTCCTTTGCCTTATTTTCCTTTTTTGGATCCTGTTCTCTTATCTTGGATATATGGAAAGGAAGGGGAAGACAGTTGTCTTGGACCTGAGAGTATAGGAAGTTCAATTTTAAGCCAACTTTAGTACAAATGGATTCCTTTCTGCTTGGAAAGCCCACTCTGTTCACTTGTACGTTGTGCACTTACACTTCCTCCTATTGATCCATGACATTGAAAAAGGTTTTGGATTTTGGAGCATTTCAGGATTTGAATTTTTGGCCTAGAGATGGTAAGCTGGTAAAGTCTGTAAATTTTCCAAATTCTGAAAAATCCCCAAATCTGCAACACTTCTGGTACCAAGCATTTTGGATAAGAGATACTCCACCTGTGCATCTTGAGGGTCCATTCTTCTAGAAAGCTGTTGGTTCATACTTCTCCCTGAGTATTGAGCCTCTGCGCACCACATCTCTGCCTCACTGAGAATACAGTGTCTTTCTCCCCGAGGGAGCAACATAAAAATGAGCTCTTGTCAGATAAAAACCACAGCTCTTTCTTTGTCACATTTTAGATGGGAGACTTTGGGGGGGAATACTTAAACTCTCAGAGTGTGGTTTCTTTAATAAAAACAGGGATAGAAGCATGTTCTTTGTAGTATGATTGTGAGAATTACATAAATCCACTATGATTATGTGTATGAGGCAACTGGCACAGTATTTGGTACATCGATGGCATTGCATATATACAGTTTCAGAAAATTTTAAGATCTCTGTGCCCTTGAACATTGTCTTTTACCTCATATTATACACCACGGCAGGTAGAGTAAGCTAAAATACCAAAATATGGTATATAGGAGATTTGAGGCAATTAACTTTGCTGCTTTGTCATTGTGTGTCTTGAGGAAAATCCTTTAACTCTCCATTATATTTTCATCTTTTAAAACTTAGCTGAATATGAATAAACCTCTCAGAGGGTTAGATAAAGATTAAATGTCATCTCTATCAAAGTAATTAACAGTGAGTCCCACCTAACAAATCCTCAACAAATACTAGGGAGATCTAACCAGGAGTGTCCTTGACAGTTGGACTCCACCTCCCGGCTCTCCAGGACTCCCTATGTCCTATGTAAGATCAGGGCAGCAGGGAGGAGCCCTGAAGGGGCGCTCTGGGGTGATGCCCTCCCAGACAGAAGTAGAAGCCAAAGCTCAGGGAACTGTGGGACTGGCCAGGCCACACAGGGAGCTAACGGCTGAGCCTGCTGGAACCCTGGCGGTTTCACAGTTCCCCGGGGTCTGACCTCTCTGCCACCTCTCATTTCTGCGCCTTTTGACCTACAGGAGTGCACAGTGAGGCCTTTGACAAATAAACAGTGGCCAAGAGATTAAACTGCACCTGAAGCTGGTTATGCAGGTTCACGTAGCATTTGAACCAAGAGCGGAAACTCTGCTCTACCCAGACTGCAAAGGGATTAACCCGTTCTCAGGCTCAGCCTGTGAGTTATGGCCCACTTAGTGAGTACCAAAAGAGCAAGAACTAAATCTTGTCCAAAGAAATAGACAACGGTTACCTTTTTAAGACAAACAAGCAAAAAATAAAATAGCAGCAACATAAAACCCAATCAGAAAGAAATGACCCATATTTGCCTGTGAGAAAGAAAAGAAAAGAAAAGAAAAAAAATCCAGGTAAATTTTCCACTGGCTATCTCAAACATGATAACAAGGACAAAAGGTAGAACACAGTGAAATGAGTCATGTTCTGTAAGACTTTCACTCATAGACCAGTGATGAACATTAGAAATAACAAAATATCTAATTATAATTATACCAATAATACCAAAGAATGGTAATAATATGAATGGGCGAGAAAATTCAGGTAATAGTACTGACAGATAGTTCACTACAGAAAAAGTTTCGATCTTAAACATAATTGGGATCCAAGAATATATAGAAAAATATTACCACAAAAAGACATGCAAATGGAAGAGAGGCCTTTGGTGGAGAGTGGGATTATGAGAGGAAGTGCACAAGAGGGTAAGGGAGAATTTATCTGTGCAATGTACAACAAAATGCATATATGCACATGTCACAATGAAATGCATGTCAGAATGAATCACATTAAGGTATACATTAAAAATTTCCAAAAAAAATCATCTTTAAAAATTGCAAGTCATTATGGAGCACCTTCTCTGTGACATACGTGCTGTGCTCAGCTAAGTGGCAAGGGACAGGAGATGTGGTCCTTGGATGTAAGGACAGAACTCCTGGGGCTACCTAGGGTGACCAGCCATCCCTGTTGCCTGCGCCTGTGGGTTTCTCAGGACATGGGATTTGCTGAGTTGAAACCAGGCAGAGAAGGATAGTTGCTCACCTTCGCTATGTAATGGCTACAACATGAAATATGGTATTTCTGCGCTTGTGATTGTTAGGCACTAACACATAATAATCAAAAGTAATTTTCTAGAAGCTTGGAAGAAAGGGCATCATTGTAGGGGGGATGCCTAGGGAAAATTCCTAGGCAGGGTTGGGGCTTGTAAAAAGCAAGTGATTGGGGGCAGTGCTCGGGCAGAGGGTCAGCTTTAAGATATGTGGGGCTAGAACACAGCTGGGGAGCGCTATAGAGAGGGGAACACAAGACATCAGACAGAGCTCAGATTGTACACACACATGCATACACATAGGCACACATCCCGGTTCCTCTGTGTTGTCCGTATCAGGCAGGGGATGGCACAGACATCCATTCAGGTGCTCAGGCCTCAAATCTTAGAGTCATTTCTGAATCTTCTCTTTCTTGCACCTTAGTCCGATCTCCCTACTACAGATGTATGTAAGCCATTGAGAAGTCCTGCTAGCTTTCCTTCTACATAGATCCCAGATACCATTACCGCTGCTGAGACCCTAGTCCTAGACAGCGTTTTCGCTCACCCAGTCTGCTGCCTTCCTACCTGGTCACTCTGTTCCCTTTTTTCCTGCCCTCTCATCTCTTCTCCACCAGAGGCCCAAATGCTGTTTTTAATCCACACCTGGTTATACACATACTACTGACTCTGTTTCTAGCACCCTGATAAGTTCTTTACTTGTTACTAAGTGCCATCTAGTCATATCTGACTCATAGTGACCCTCATAGGGTTTTCAAGGGCTGATTGTTTTGGGATTGGATCAGGAGTGGACTGCCATGTCCTCCCATTTTTATGGTGCTGGGAATCGAACCTGGGACCTCAGAGACTGCAGAGCGGCCCTCTACCAACTGAGCTAAATCCCAGCCAGAGTTCTTTACTAGGAGAATGAAACTCAGTCCCTTATTTTGTCCTATAAGCCCCCCACAATACCTGTCCCTGCCTGCCTGCCTTGACACCTTTATCACTGCATTTTTTTTTTATTGCCATCAAAAAATCACTGCAAACAGCAGCTTCAAACAGCCATTTATCATATGCTCACATTTCTGCAGGTCAGAAGTCCAGCCTTGCATGGCTGGATTCTCTGCAGGGTGTCCCAAGACAGAAATCCAGGGTATAACTTGACTGAGTTCTCTTCTAGAGCCTCTGGAGAAAATCTACTTCCAGGCTCTAGGTAAAATTCAGTTCCTTGAGTTTGTAGGACTGAGGCTCATGTTTCCTTGGTGACTATCAGCCACGGGGTCAATCTCAGCTCCTAGTAGCCACTCACTTACTATGTGACTGGCTCCATCTTCAAGCCATGGAAGGTGCCTTGAATTCTTCATATGCATCTTCCTCTTCTGCCACCAACTGGAGGAAGCCTCCCAGGCCCACCCAGATGATCTCCCTTTTGAAGGGCCATTATATCATACAATATAAAGAGGAAAGGAAGGGAGGGAATAAAGTCTTTTATATTTATAGTTCCTGGGATTATATAGGCTGCGAAAATGCGGTGCCAGGAGTGAGAAATTTGGGGAGCCATCTTAGAATTCTATCTACCACCATTGTATTTCAAAAGTCTTCTTAATCATTTAAGCCAAATTGGGCTTCTGTCTGTGCCTTGAACAAGCCAACATTGATTCTACTTCAGGGCCTTTGTGTCTGCCATTCCTTTCATGTGTATAACGTTTTGTTCAAGAGTCACTTTCATAATGGAGACTTACTGACCATTCTATTTAAAGACTCCCCCCTTCCTCCTCATGGAAATTCCCTTTGTTCAATGATCTTCTGAACACTGCCAGCTGTCCCTCACTCACTCATTTACTGGTTTCTGCGTTGACTGTCTTCTACAGTACCCTCTCCATCCAAACACTGTCCATGAGAGAACAACTTGTCCTGTTCCTTGTGTCCCTAGTGCCTGGACCAGTGGAGGTACCCATTCAGCTCTGACGCTCAGTGCCTGAGCACACAAAGGAGTTGTGCATTTTGTGGAAAGTGAGGGAACCAACTTGGTCATACCAGAAGAATTGTAGAAGTGAGCGGTGGGGAAGGAGGATGTGGTGCTTCACTGGAGCGCAGGCCTTGAGTGAATAGTTAAGAGTCTGCACACAGTCCTCAGAGCTGTGTGTTTCTCTTGGAGAGACAGTGTTGTTGGGGGATGTGAGCACTCCCGGAGAGAGTTCCAGCTCAGTCAGGCGATTCTATAACATCCTCTATGTACAAGGAGGTCACTACATCTTGCGCTTAGAAAAGAGGCACTTTAATGCTTAGGCCGGGGTTCCCCAGAATACCTCCAGCATCCCTACTCTACCTCTCTTGAGTCCATGTTGTTGTCAGGTTCCATCGAGTCAGTATCTGACTCATAGCGACACTGTGTACAACAGGCGAAACACTATTGTCAGTGCTTCTCTGCTGTTCATAGGGTTTTCAATGGCAGATTGATTTTTGGGAGTGGGTTCCTGGTCTGTCTCCCAAGCCTACAGCACCTGGTGTACCCAGGTGGTCTCCCACCCAAATACTAACCAGGCCCGACCCTGTTTAGCTTCTGAGATCTGACAGGATCTGATGCCACAGGGCTACGGCTGCAGGCCTCTGAGTCCTTAGAGATCGTAAAATAAATGCATCTTCCTACCACACCTTGTACAGAAGGAAGACAAGGATGACTGGTGAAAGATACTCTTAGATTTATATGAGTAAGAGGAATAAACTAATGCACTTGCAGTACCAATCATCCAGTGTTAGTTCCTAGACATTTAGGGGAATTCAGAGCAAGTGCACAGTGGTCAGGATTGCCTTCCTTGCCATCAGCTGGAGGTGGTGGAAGTAAGTTTCCAAATCTGCAGCTCATTAAGCCATTCTTCGGTACAATATTATTTTAAAAATCCCTGATGGTTTGTTGTGAGGGAAAAAGAATTTCCCTATGTGACACATATTGGGTACATGTGTGTAATAAACTTCACAGTTTTTAGCACCCCTGCATAATTACAGTTCTTGCTTTGTCAGCTGTTTTAACACATTTTCTTCTCAGTTATTTGGGTTTTAATTGTATTTGTGCCCAGACCCTAACATATGTTACTAGGTACCAAATTGTGAATAATATTTGTTTATATTTTTTTACTGTGTGATGCTGTTTTCCTTCATTTCCTATTATTTTTTCAATAATTTTATTGAAATTTTATGAGTGAGGAAATATATTAAGATACCTTTAGCATTCTGAACTGAGTATCCTTGATTGAGCAATAGCAAACTAACAGATGATGTGACTCATTATACACATATTGTGTATATATACACACAAAGCCATGACACTAGCTAGAATATATTGTAAATATGTATATGTGTATATGTATGTATACGGGAGGTGCCAAAAACATATGTACTTTTTAAGAGATGATATCCGTGTATTACCTTTTGAAGTTGAATTGAATTATGGTAGCAACATGTAGTATAATGTCCCAGATTATGTTTCTACTATCACATTAGAACAAGCATACAAAACATTCTTGAAAGAAAAAAATGGAAAGTTTTTGTCCCAAGATGTGTACACACGTTTTGGCACCCTTTGTATACATATATATGTAAAATCATTGATGCTTTTTATTTAAATTCAGTGGATGAATAATCTCAGCTATAAATATTTGCATTCATAGAATTACAGTCATCCCTTAGTATCTGCATCTGCAGGGGACTGGTTCCAGGACTCTTGGAGATGCCCAAATCCACAGATGCTGAAGACCTTTCTATAAAAGAGTGTAATATTTGCATATAACCTACACACATTTGCCCAAATACTGTAAATCATTTCTAGATAACTTATATAATAATACAATGTAAAAGGTATGGATATAGTTGTTATTCTGTATTATTTAGGGAATAATGGCAAGAAAAAGGTCTGTATATGTTCAACACAGACACAGTTTAGTTGCTTTAATGCTTTCAATTTGCACTTGGTTGAATCCACATACGTGGAACCCATGGATACAGAGGTGAGGGACAACTATTCTACTCTTATGCAGCAGACATGTGGTCTGTGGCCAACGTTTAGCTGACTGAGTCCAGATCAAAGTAAATTCAAGAAAGTGGTACCTGCTTAAAAGTTTTAATGGTCAATCAGGAATTTCCTCTCTGGTTACCTCGGAATAAACTGAGACTTCACTGATGTGAAGTGACAGGATTTGCTGGGTTTGATCCAGTTTATGAGATTATGCCAGAAGTTTCTATGTCCCCTGGGCTGGAGACCAAAATACATAATTAATTTTTGTCCAGGCCTGTGGGAGTACACACGACTTGTCATAAAACAAGCTACTGGCATGCTTATGCTTTGAGGGTATTCGGTTCCCTAGGAAGACTGAGGAAGAAGCTATTAGTAATACTATGTTGATCTTGTTACAGAAGGGGGAAAACTGAGCCTCGGGGTGAAAAGGAGAAGGTTCAGAAAGAATAGCTGATGTGTCTGAGATAATTATGTTTACACGGGTAAGAGGTGTCAAAGCGGCATTACTCATGAGACTGATTGGAACAGAATGTTGCAAATCACTTTCAAGATTTTTTTTGGACTTCCCCATATTTTTGGAGGTTGGAGTCAGGATTACTGGCTTTGGTAATTAATCCTTCCCAGCCTGCATTCTTTGCTACTGAGCATCGGAGTGATTCAGGGGCCCAACCTGCTAAATCAAGATAGTGCATGACCTCTGGAAGCAGAAGGCTTTTCTTCACTTAGCTGGAGAAATAAAATCCAGGAGCACAACTGGTAAAATTAGCAGAGTTCATATTTGAAGTGCTGCAGAAGGACTTAGAATATCTTAATGAGGGTATTTGAGGAATACAGTATAAAAGTTATAAACTTGGAGGACAGTGTGGGTTAGGTGTTGTGTGTACGTACAGACATGGGAACCTCAAAAACCTGTATGTATTGTTTTCAAGGAAGACATGGATTTCAATGTAAGTTTATCAAAGTTTATCTTTTTCATGGCTGCTGTTTGCCTATCTATTTGCATAATTTAGTTGCACATGAGTATTCTATTAATAAATCACATAACCTGATATTCCCAGGGTCCACTTTGTGTCTGCAACATACTCAGAAACTAGATGAATAATTAATTACATAACAAAATTCTGAAAATGCTTCTGAAGCTACTGCATCTTGTCAGTTCTTGTGTTGGTGATTGTATTTGTCTTACTCAGGATGTTACTAACTTCATCACATGGTGCTTTTTGCCTTGACACATTTAGGCAAAATTCAATTTTACACTCATAACCTTATACCTCATACACATTACATACACCTATCACAACAACCGCACACACCACATACCCCCTCTGATTTTTAGTCTTTAAAAGACTCAGAAGCTGGGTCTTTCTATTCCATACTGGAAGTCGCAAGCAGTGAAATTGTAGCCTGGGGCCATCATTAAATTTTTTGATCAGCAGGCAGTTGTAAATGTAGATAGTGTTTCTTATCCTCAAATTCTTTGTTCCATTTAAACTTCTTTGGATAGTGGTTAGTTCTAGGGCAACTCTCCAAAGCCTTGCTTTTGTTATCTAAAGTCTTTGATGACTCAGGGAAGGTCAGTGATACACGACTCAAAACATAGTTTTCTTTTAGGTAAACTTTTTAGTCTTTGCTCATGTTGACATCAAATGTCCTTAAAACAGAGAGAAAAATGTGTGCAGTGAGTGTACTTCCGTCCCATGCCATAGCCCAACATTAACTTCAGAGGGAGGGTTTGCAAGCTGTTTAAGGTCTAAAATATTTGTTCCCTGCCTTTCTAGTACACGTGTTTGAGGCTAAGAATCTTATCAGCAGATGAAGGCAGCCATCCCACATTCCACAAACCCACTTCCAGATGGTTTGGAGACTAAGGGGTGGAAAACTCAAGCTCTTCAATCAAACCAAACAGCCCACACCTTTATTGGCCCATTTGTTCAGCA
>VMDO01041922.1:0-10875 GCA_007922755.1 Pedetes capensis | reverse complement strand
GCAGATGAAGCACTGTGTTGTTTGACCAGACAAACCCTTCTGAAATAGCATTAGAAGTGCAAGAATAATTTACTATTGGCTCAGTATTGTGTCTTTGGATATTGAACAAAAAGTCCAAATTTTTTCCTGAGGCAATAGGATGTAAGACAAATTCTCTTATTTAAGCATATATTACTAAACTGTTGTTTTCTCTTAATTTCCATGGGTATTTTATGCCTAGCATACATTGATTTGCCTCTTGAATATTGGAATCAATTTCTTACTGCTTTTCAACTACTACCAGGTCAATTTAATTAAAAAATTCTTGAGTTACATATTTAAAATAATCTCCATTTAATTTTATGAGTAAATGTAACAGTATTTGATTCTTTTAACCTTTACTGTAACTATAAGGTATTCAATGGCAGATCATTTCTATCTAACTTTGACATATATTCCAATTAATCCAGAATCTATATAATTATTTATATTCACTCTTAAGTGAACTATAAAGATAACTTATGTAAATTATCTAAATCAATACTTGATTTATTCAAGAAAATAATACTTTTTATTCTTTCTTTTCTTTCTTTCTTTCTTTCTTTCCTTTCTTTTTTTTTTTTTTTATGTGGTACTAGGGGTTGAACTCAGGGCCTTGCACTTGCATGCTTTGCAAGTGCTGGACCACTGGTCTGGCCCTCCTCAGCCCATTTTCTACTTTTTCAGACAGGGTCTCATTAAATTACACAGATTGTCTCTGGTCTCAAACTTGTGATCCTCCTGCCTCCACTTCCCTAGTCACTGAGATTACAGGCGTGCGCCACTGTGCCTGGTTGGTAATCAATTTTCTATCATAAGAGTCTTCTCTGATCTCATTAATACTTTCTTTTCTTTTTAAAATTGTAATTTGTTTATTTGTGTTTTAAATTATGCATATTTATAGGCCACAGTGTGATAAAAAGGTATGTAATTTATAATGTTAAAATCAAGGTAATTAGGATTTCCATTTCCTTATAATACTATTAATTTTTTATGTTCAGAAACTTCAAACTCTTCTACTTCTTTATAAAATACAAAATAAATTATTATAAACTATAATCACCTTACTATGCTATAAAGCACACTATTTTTCCTATTTGATTGTATTTTCTTATCTTTTTTTCTGACTTCTAACCCTATCCCCCTATACTTCCTAGCCCCTAGTGACCACTATTCTGTTCCCTGCTTCTCTGAAATTGACTGTTTCATGTTTTGATTTTGTTTTTTAGTTTCTATATATGAGTGACAACATGTCCTCCAGTTCCCCCTTTGTTGCTACAAATGGCAGCATCGCATTCTTTGTTCTGCGTTGTTTTTGTTACTAGGTGCCTTTGAGTCATCTCCAACCCATAGCAACCCTCAAGGGCTTTTCAACTGTTGATTGTTTTGAGATGAGAGTGGACTGCCACATCCTTCTCCCATATTCTTTTTTATGGCAAAATAATATTCCATTGTGCATATGTAATATATTTTCTTTTTCTTTTCCTTTCTTTCTTTCCTTTTTTTTTTTTTTTTTTGAGACAGGGTCTCACTAAATTACGCACTAAATTATGCCTCTGGTCTTGAACATGCAATCCTCCTGCCTCTGTCTCCCAGGCTGCTGGGATTACAGGTGTGCTCCACTGTGTCTGGCTATTTTCTTTTTCCATTCATTGGTTAACAGGCAATTTGTTGGCCTCCATTTCTTGGCTACTGTGAATATGGCTCAAATTATCATGAAAGAATAGATATCTCTTTGGTATACTGACTTTATTTCCTTTGGGTATATAACCAGTAGTGGGAAGTCTGGATCATATGATAGATCTATATTTAATTTTTGAGGAATTTGCATACTGCTTTCCATAATAGTTGTGCTAATTTATACCTATACCAATAACATATAAGCCACCAGACTTTGGTAATTTTTTCGCCTTTTTGATTATAGCCATTCTAATTAACTGCAATAAGATGATTTCTCATTGTGGTTTTGTTTTGTGTTTCTCCAATGATCAGTGATGTTAAATATTTACCCATGTAGTTGTTGGCCACTTGTATATTTCATATATGGAACGAAAAAGACCCTGAATAGCCAAAGCAATTCTGAGCAAGAAGAACAAAGCTGGAGGTATAACAATACTTGGCCTCAAAATATATTGCAAAACTATAGTAACCAAAACATCAAGTTACTGGAATGAAAACTGACATAGAGACAATTGAAACAGAATGGAGAACCCAAAATAAATCCATGCATTTTAAACCAACTAACCTCAGCAAAGTCACCAAAGCCATTCTTTAAAGAAAGGAAAGCTTCTTAAATAAGTGGTGCTGGGAAAGCTGGATATTGATATACATAAGAATAAAACTAGGTCTCTATCACTCATCATATACAAAAATCAACTCAAAGTGGATCAAAGACCTAAATGTAAAAGACTCAACTGTAGAACTTCCAGAAGAAAGCATAAAGAAAACACTTCTAAAACAAGATCCTAAAAGCACAGACAACAAAAGCAAAAGTAGACAAATGTGATTATATCAAAGTAAGAAGCTTCTACACAGAAAAAAGAATCAGCAAAGTGAAGAGACAGTCTGCAGAATGGAAGAAAATATTTGCAATATGTTCACCCAAGAAAGGATTAATATTTAGAATATAAAGGGAACTAAAAAAAAATCTACAAGAAACAACTCTAAATAATTTTATAAAAAATAGAGAAATGATCTGAACAGACCTGTCTCAAAAGAGCTTATATTTTGAAACACCTTACCATTTTTATTCTACATCCTCCCTTTCTATTTTCCTAATTCATGATGTATGTCTTCCTTCTCTCCTTTATTGACTACTTCTCTAAGAAGGGGGCGCTAGTGAAATCTTTACTTTGTCTTTTTTTTGTGTGTGTGTGGTACTGTGGGTTGAACTCAGGGCCTCATGCCTGTATGTTCTGCAAGTGCTGGACCACTGAGCTGTACCCTCAGCCCCAGGAAAGCTTAGATCTGGAGATACTCCTATCTCAGTTTCCTGAATTGTTGTTAGGTGCTGTTGAGTCAGTGTCCAACTCATAGTGCCCCTATATACAATGGGCAAAAAAGCATTGTAAGTGCTTCTCTACTACTCATAGGGTTTTCAATGGCTGATTGTTTTTTGGGAGTGGGTTGCCAGGTCCTTCTCCCAGTTTCCTGCATAGCTAGGATAATAGGCATGCACCACTGAGATCAGCTCTTCATTTTTTTTAATATATTAATCTTAGTAGTTAGATTAACTTTTTGACTAGCTCAAACTCATCTCTGTATCTAGTTCCATTTATTATTTTTCTTTCTTATTTAATATCTAATTTTGTTTTTAGACTTATGCTGGACATATCTAATTAACAATTTAAATGTTGTATATCATGTGACTTTGGTCTAAAGGATTAATCATTTCGATCTGGCATTTAGTTAAACTGTCCTCAGATGATTTTTAGCATATTGAAGTTTATGCTTAAGCTTTTTAACAAAGCTTATTTAAAGAAATTTGGAAGGTTTCTTCCATGAACCTTAGTCCTAAGCACGCGTGTGGTCCTTACTGTTAGGTGACCTGTTTTGAGGTTAAGTGAACTTTTGAGTGATAATCAAGATCTCCCTCTCAGGATAGCCCATGTCTTTCCAATGTCTCTCAAGTTCTTGGCAACGTTTACAATCTCTGTTTGCTTTTATATTTCACAGAGTCCTGTGTTGCACACGTACATTTTTAAAATTTAGCTAGATTGTACAGAGGCTTTGCACAGATGGCTATTCTGTCTTTGTGGTCTATTTTTATGAAATCATTCCCCCAACTCTGCGATGTCTGAAACACCAAAACTGTTGTATCTGTTTCATTTATTCTATTAGACTGCTCCTGTCAACTTGGACACCATTTCTCTGAAAGATGATTTCAAAATGCTTTCGAAAAGAAACTTCTTCAATGTTTGCCTCATGGTGTATGCCTCTCTTCTTGTGCTTTATATAGATTTTGTGGGATTGCAACTCTAAGGACTCTGGGCTGGGATCCAGTACTCTAGGGAGGAAACTTGTTTCTTTCAAAGCATGCCACAGTTGAAGCAGAAGAATGAAACTAACTTCAAAGAGGGGGATAGACTATGGACATAATCAATGAAGTTGCATTTATTTTGAGCAAACTTTCTGAGACAGCTTTAAGAATTTCTAGAGGAACTTTCTGAGGTCTTTTAAGGAATTGAGATGCTATGCTATGAGGATGAGTCCACTGTTCGAATATGATCTGGGATATGGTATTGAAATGATTTTCCTTATAGCCATGCCCTTCAGTTGCTGAAGAAAACTCAAATTATTTAAATATCTAACATATGAATAATATTAATTAAGATATCTGCAGTATATTTATCCACTATATATTGAGGCATACTTTTCATTTCATTGTCAGTGGCCTGGCATCAAATATAGCATAAGAAAAATGGGTTCTAAAGATCCAAAGAAGCTCTCTCTCTCTCTCTCTCTCTCTCTCTCTCTCTCTCTCTCTCTCTCCCTTTCTTCCTATTTGTTTCTGCCAAACTCTAGTACTTAACACAAAGAAGTGCACACCTTAGAGTAAAGTAACAATAACACAACTTATTTCAGAGAGATATCAGACCTTAAATATGGAGCTCAAAATATTGAATTTCTTGGGAATAGTTCAACAACAGAGGCACCACTATTATACTCACAAAAAGGCAACAATTATTAATTAGTACGACCAGGTATCAGTTGGACACTGTCATTAGAAGAAATAGCACTGCTTGGATTCTTCAGAAGTCACACTTACCTTCAAAAAAAAAAAAAGAGGAGATTCAAATAAAATGCAACACATATCTATTAGGCATCTCTCGTGTAGCAAGGAGTATATTAAGTCTTTATCTGAGGGCCCAGACACAGTTCCCAAAACCCTTGAAATTTCCTGAGTGATAGGCATGTCCTTTTTTATTCATGATGAACCAATTTTAAATACATCTGTGTTTATGCTATGAGGTTACTTAGGGTCGGGGCCTTAGATAGCCTTGTATGGGGCTGGTCACCAGAAAATCCAAGTTATTAGATGCTTGAGATTTTCAGTCTCGATTGTTGCAAAGGGTTTGGGAAGGAGAGGAGACTAGGGATTAAGCTGAATAAAAACCCTTGAACAAAGCGAATTGATGACTTTTCAGACTGCTGAGTTGGTGAAGACACCCACAAGCTGGGAGGAGGGTGGTGCACCCTAACACCAAGGGGGCAGAAGCTCCTGCTCTTGAGATCCTTCATCTGGCTGTTTATTTGTATTCTTTATATCTTTTAAAGTAAACTAAACACCAGAAGTAAAAAGTGTTTCTCTGCTGTCTTTGAGTAATTCGAACAAATTATCCAACATAAGGAGGAAGTCTTTTAAACACCTGATACACAGCTGATTAGTCAGAAAGGTGGGAGGCCCAGGCTTGTAAAAGGCATCCAGAGTGAGAGCAGGCTTATAGCACTGAGCCCTTAACTTCTGGGACCTGATGTTAACTCCAAGTTGACAGAGGCAGAATTTAATTGAATTGTGAGACACCCACCTCCTGTCAGAGAATTGATTGGCATTGGAAAACTCCACACATCGAGTGTCAGAAGTATTACAGGGAGAGTGTGATGAAGTAACACATTCTCCAGCACCTTATTTTATTCTTAGAATATGCCGATAAGCTGATGAGGTCTCTGGAAAATACCAGTTATATCAACACAGCTAATGGAGCTCCTGAAAGAACTGCATTTTGTGTTCTAATCACATTTTCCAGGAATTGTCAAATATTACCCCATAAACAATTCAGGATTATCCTAGCAAGTGGTAAGAGGCTATTTACATTGTAAGTAGGGACCATTAAATTAATTACACAAACACGGGGAAATAAATATAAACTACACTTCATGTATGTGCACCTTTTCAGGAAAAATAATTCTAAAGTATTTGTCTATTTAACTCTGCTTCATATGACACACCAGACATTGAAAAAACAGGACCATTTAGGACATCATTTACAAGGTATTAAGGCCTTTTATTTTTAAACCAGAAACATAGAGATGAATGCAAAGGTAATAAAATAACTGTCAAGCCATCTTTAAGTAAATTAAACATTTATAAGGCATATAACCTTTCAGAAATACTAGCCTTCCAGATACTAATACTGCTAGTTTTCTATATCTATGTTTGAAAAGATAAAGAGCTGTGTCAACCCTGAGAGGATTTAAAATTATGCTACACAGAATCTGAGTATTTTGAACACACAGCAGAAGGCAAAGTACCCAATGACTTATTTATAAAAGCAAGCTCATGCTCACATTGTGGTATTTATTTATATTGATGGTTCTTTGGATCTTGAGGACTAAATAAAATATATTTATCATAGAATGAAAACAAGACTTCAGGTTCTCTCAATAAAGACAATAACAGGTATTTGATATCTTAAATATTTTATTGAGTCATTTAGTTTGCTAAATTCATCTTAATTAAATGCTTTTTATGGGCATTAATATTTTTCCTAATACGTTTGATTCTATCCTAAGAAGATGTTGTTGCTGTTGTTGTTATACATGTTCTGTTTTGAATATCATTCATAAATTTTACCTCAAGCAATAAGCAGATTAGATGTTTTCCTTACAGAGTTATATGGCAAATTATATTTCTCCCTTTTTCACCTTTTTAAGTTCATATGAGTATGTAACTGTCACAATCCAAAAATAGTACAACTTGGGATTTTTTAATGTGCCATGAAAGAAAGGAAAAATGAGCTTTCCTCTATTATAGGTCTTTGATGTGAAATATTATATGCCAAATATTCTTCAAATGGATCATAAAACGTACAGCCTGAGACAGCTAATTAAAATAATTTTGGAAACTTTTCAACCTCTTTTTTGCCTTCTCAGAATCATTTGACACCATGATTCACTTGTTGCCTCCTTGAAAGAGGTTACTGTTCATGAGTCTTGTGAATTCACAGTCCTTCCATGGATTCCTCTCTCAACTTACTCTTAGATGTTAAATTATCTCAAAGTTTGGTCCCAGGCCCTATTTTGTTATTCTCTTTGCTCTCTACAGTTCCATCTTAGGCTCTTTCCTCTGCTTTGTATGCCAGATATATAGTAAAATTTAGAAAGAGAGTTTAGGAAAGGCCTTCCTAGAGAGAAAATATTTAAACTAAATCTTAAAGCTTCGGCATAAGTTAAAAAGGCTAAGAAAATGGAAGTGGTACTTGAGAAATGAAGTAAAATATCAGAGAATGACAAGGAAGTGCTAAAGACCTACAGATAGAAGAGAAGGCTTAGATAGTTCTTGAGTTTGAATACTAGTTGTATCCTAAATTTCTCAAATATAAATTCAAGCTAAGACAGCTTCTCTCAGCTCCAAAGTCATTCACCTAACTTTACATTACCTATTCTTGGGTCCTCACACATATGTAAGACTTGTTATATCCCATCCAAAATTAAATGCACTATAGTTCTCATTCCTGTTAATAAGATACTCTCCATCCCACATAAAGTCATAAAGTCATCACACAATCAGCCAAGAACTAGCAAATAATTGTTAACAATTCTTTGTTCCTTGAGTTCCAATTCTCCAGAAGGAAGGATTGGGATGTATACTTACAAAATAAACTTAAAATCATTCATGCACTAGACTAAAGGCATTTCTCCATGAATAAAATATCCCTGTAGTTGTACCCTTTTCTATTTTGATACTATCCACTCTCTTTCTGCATTCATCATACCAGCATAATAATGAAGAAAAAAGATAATCATCTAAATTGATGCTGGAAGAACATTTAACAAAATTCAATATGTAGGAGGTGTAATTCAAAAATATGGTGTATGTTTAAACCAAAATAAAAATTATTACAGTGAAAGACTTATTACCATAAATCCCCCTTAAAGCACTCTCCCTAGCTTCAAAGCAATTTACCCCATCATACTTGCCACTTTCTGAAGCATTTCTGGAAGTTCTCTTTTCTGAGTGTCTTCAGTTGCACTATTGTGGCTGTTCAGTGTCCTGCATTGATTCAAAACATTTACCTATTGTGGTAATTTCGACTTTGGGGAAGAGCCAGCAGTCAAATAGTGCCATATGTGATGAATAAGGTGGATGTGTGCACACACTGAAACATATATTTGATAGAATTACTTTACCAGAAGCATTGCTCATGATCCATGATTGAGGACCACTTTAAAACACACCTTATTTCAACCATAGCTCACACCCAACTAACTTCACTGAATAAGTAGAAATGTCACACATTATTTCTAAGGTTCAGCATGAAGCTTACTGCTTGGTGTATTGAAGATCCCTGCCTTTCCATTGGATGGCACTTGACAGCAGCATTTGCCATATTTTTTAATCACGCCTGATGTTCATGTGAAAATAATAAGAAAAACTGTAAGAGAAGTGAATTTCTTTCACCCGGTTAAAGATTATATATGAAAAATCTATGGTGAAATCAAAATTACTAGAGAAAGACTGAATGCCTTAATCCCTTAAAGTTAGAAAAAGAGCAAGGAAACTTGCTCTTTACAACTTATTGTCAACAATTGACTAGAAATGTTGTCATGGCAATAAAGAAAAAAGGAAAAAAATGTCATAGATATTGGAAAGGGAAAAAATGCATTTACTTGAAGATGTCATGATCATTTGTGAAGAAATTTCCGAGGATTAATTAAATAAAAACAAAATTATAAATTTAGCAAGGTTGGAAAGTACAAGGTTAACACATTTATACCTCTAGTATATACTGTCAGATAAAAAGAGAAAATTGAAATTTTGAAATGTCACATACAGTAGCATTAAAATGTGAAATATATTTTGTAAAATAGGTTTATTTCCTTGAAACATGAAGTTCTGCTGTACAAAATTGAAAGATGTGAAAATCTGGTGAGATATACCAAATTTATATATTGGGAAGTATAACTTTTTAAATATATCTATGAATCTAAAGTCAATCTAAATTCAACACAATACCAGTTAAAACACCCATGGTTGTTTTTGTTTGTGTGTTTTATTTAGTGGAAATTGTCATATGGATTGTAAAGTTTATCCAGAAATGCAGAGTCTGGAATAGCCAAAAAACATTGAAAATGAAAAACACATTTTGAGGATTTTATTTCAATGTTTAATGAAACTAGAAAAACTCAGTGTGCTATTGGTGTAAAAATAAACATGGAGATCAATCAAATATAAATGCTACAAGTACACTACTTCTTAAGGGACATATGAGTAAAAATCATCTGCGATTGCTTGATGTTATTGTTTGTTGCTGTTTTTTTAGATAGGAATAATCAAAAGCATGAATAATGTAAGACAAATTAAAAATTAGGGCTTTATTCAAGTTTATAATTCTCCCTGAAAGAAATCTCTAAAAAAAAAGTAAAAATGGCCAGTATAGATTGGGAGAAAATGTGTGTGTATCTAAAAGAAAAAAAGCTACCTTCTATAGTAAATAATAATTTCTTACGATAATAAAAATGCAGTCAACTTGGGTAAAAATGGATAAAAGATTTGAACAGATACTTAACATAGAAAATATTAAAATGATCAATAACCACATAAAAAGATGATCAATAACAGAATAATGCTACAATATTACTTTTCCCCCCTTTATTAGTAAATGATAATGGGGTACAGAGTAATACAGCAATGGTTTTTTCCGTTATGCATCCTTTACATCACTTCTAGCAACACTTTCATCAACCCACAAAGTTTATGGAGTCTTATGGCTAATATGTAGTAAACTCTGATACATATTTGGGTTATCTTCCCCTGCTTTTCCAACATACTCATGAAGCTTTACTGTTTACACTGAGATTGACCTATCCCCCTTCATTCCTCCTCATTGACCCTCCTCACCATCTCATTTTCTTCAATCTTTGCTTCTCTCTGCTAGATCCCTCCCTCCCTCTTTCCACTCCTTAAATTGTCCCTTCTATGCTAAGTTTAATTGTGAATTTTTAATGTTTTAACTTATGTTTAGTATTTTTCCTTCCTTTAAGTATGATTCAGCACCCACATATGAATGAAAACATATGATATTACACTTTTTGGGCTTGTGTTTGTTCATTTAAGGTGATGTTCTCCAATTCCATCCATTTGCTGAGACATTATTTCATTTATTTTAATCGCTGAGTAGTATTCTATTATGAATATGTACCATAATCTTTTTATTCATTCTTCTGTTAATGGGTATCTTGGTTGATTCCATATCCTTGCTATTGTGAAAAGTGCTGCATTGAATATGGAGATGCAGGTGTCACTGTGGTATGATGACTCATCTCCGTTCGGGTATATTCCCAGTAGTTGTATAACTGGGTCATATGGCAGTTCTATTTTTAGTTTTCTCAGGTATCTCCATATTAATTTCCAAAGTGGTTGAATCAACTTACAGTCCCACCAACAGTGTAAGAGGGGTCCCTTTTCTCCACAACCTCACCAACATTTGTTATTACTTGTTTTGTTGATCTTGGCCATTTTTACTGGAATAAGATGGGATCTCAGAGTTGTTTTGATTTGCATTTCCCTAATGGCTAGGGATATTGAGCATTTTTAGCATTTTTTCATGTGTTTAATGGCCTTATGAACTTCTTCATTTAAGAACTATATATTTATAAATCACAATGAGATACTAGAAGGATTATAGATGAAAATATAGTCAATATTAAGTTTTGGCAAAGATATCTAGCAATTAAAACTCCTATATATTGTGGATAGGGATAGAAAACTATACAGTCAGTTTAGAAATCTGTCATTTTCTTATAAAATTAAACACAAACCATATGACACATAAATTCTACTTCAAGATAGTTAGTTGCAAAAGAGAAATTGAAACATGTTCATACACAGTAGAAATTTCCACAACAACTTTATCT
>VMDO01041921.1:0-10888 GCA_007922755.1 Pedetes capensis | reverse complement strand
CCCCCCCCCCCGGGAAGAAAGGACGCTGTGTGTCTGTGTGTGGCAGCGAGCAGGCTCTGGAATCCTGCACCCGGGCCCAGGGCGGCGCTAGGCCCCCCCCCTATTCTGGGAACGCAAAGCCCAGGGTGGCCCCGGAGACCCCCCATACCGAAGCTTACCGGTTGTCGAGGAGCGAAGAGAGCCGGGGCAGGATGGGGCCTGGGAGGGGAGGGCGCTTCAGGGGACCGGAGGATGCGCGAGACCCCAGGGAGGCGAGGCGAGCGGAGCCCGGGAGGGCAGAGCACATGCTCGGCGCGGGGCGCAGGCGGGGACCGGGCCTCCTCCTCCCACCGCCATCCCCCCGCCCCCGCATCATCTGCAGCCCGAAGCCCACACCCCCTCCCCTCGCCCCGGCCCCCGCCTGCGCTTCCGCAGGTCGGACCACAGGAGTGGAGCGGCGCAGGCTCCGCTTGGGGCGCAGCGCGCGCGCTTCGGCCTTGGGGAAGGGGCGGGATTCGAGTCCCCCCACCCCGCTCTCCGGGTGGCCTCGCAGCCCCGCAAAGCCCTCAGGGTCTCCCCAGCCTCAGGCTCCAAGCTTGGGGTACCCTGGTCTCCAGTGTTGCCCGCTGGAGAAGGGGGGAGCTGAGCGGGAATTGGGGTGGGGGAGAAAACCCGCCAAAGGGGGGAAATTTCATTTCATATTCTATTATTTTATTATTTTATCTTACTGCGAAGGAGGTTGGGGGAGGAATGGGATGGAAGTGCGGGACACGGCCTCAGGATGCGGGCGTCACTGTGGCCCAAAGCCACCCGGGTGGTCTGCTGTGGACGCCTCTCCCTGGACCCCCTCCCTGGCCGCCAACGCGAGCGCAGGTGGACGGTGCGCCCCGCAGGCTCTGCCTCGGGAAGGCGAGTCATGGATGGGCAACGACTGCCACCCAGAATCAGGATCCCCTGAGACGGGGCCGGGGAGTCCAGCGCCTCTACCCAGCTCCCAACTTTCCTTGTCCTCTGGAGCAGCTGGGGATGTTGCCCAGGGGCAGTTGCAAGCCCATCCAGAAGGTCCAGGAGAGACGCAAAGGCTCCCCCAAATGCAACACCACCAGCCCCCCCCCCCCAGCCTGTCAACACCCTTGCACGATTTGCCCCCTGGGTATCCACGCACCCCAACCCACACAGGGCACAGGAGGCGCCCGCAGCCCGCTCCCCTGCTCTGCCGCAACAGTGCTGACCAACCAACCCTCATCTCCTCTTTATTCCGGGGCGCCACCGCGCCAGCTCAGATCCCCCAGCAAAACCCAGGCCGGGTCCTAATCAATCACGTGCGTAATTTCATGCACCACACAAGCCATCAAGCCGTCATCTTAACCAAGGCCAGCAGATGAAGGAGGAGAAAAAAAAAATCGCTTAATGCAAACACAGCCAAGCCTGGTTTTCCTCTCTCTCTCTCTCTCTCTCTCTCTCTCTCTCTCTCTCTCTCTCTGCTTAACCGTCTCCCCCCACCAAAGGCACAGGAGAGGTAGCTGACAGTTTTCTGACAGAGGGTGGGGGATGAAAACAGAAAGATAAAAGAAAGCCTTGATCGCTCAGTTTGCTTAAGTCCTTCCTCTGTAGCCAGGGTTTGCAGAGAGCCGGCTGTTTGCTCTCCCTGGACTGCATCTACATAGACGAACAGATCTGGAGACACATCTGTAGATGTATTGGTATACATCTCCGCCACTTCTGTTTATTTCCATGAAAGGCGGCCCTATTTTGTAAACACATCACACAGAGCCCCACGGCTGTTCAAAGACCTGATTGCACCAAAACGCTTCCAAAGGACGGTGGTCCCCAGTTTTTTTTTTCCAAGTCACAATCAAACCAAATGTAATTGTGGAGATGTGTGCAACTTCCACGCGAAAAGTCTTTCATACGTGTTCCGCACGCCCGTCCACGCCTAAGACACGGGGCGACCGATGGGAGAAAGTCCCGTGCATGTTTTCAAAGATGAAAGAGAGAGGGGGAGAAAATAAATAAATAAATGTCAGATTAAGAGACACGGAAATGTCTGCAGTCAGGCTGCCTGTGGTTTGCGAGGGAGCACCTGCAGGTCCAAGTGTTTAGATGGCTTTTTTTAAAAAAAGGAAAGGAAAGAATGAAAGAATCGTGACAACACAGAGATATCTTAAAACTGCGCCTACCTTAACAGTGGAAAAGCTGCAAGGCTGTGAGCGCTCTCCGTACACATCCAGATTCTTCTAGGCAACGGGGACCCAGGCTATGATTCAGGAGGCTGTGTTCAGTCCAGGCACCCACTACATTTGCTCATCCGGAGGAATGTACGGAGCAGGCACAAGGCCGTTTGGAGAAATTTGTTGTTTCTGGTCCCACTGGTCTGTGGCCAGAGAGAAAAAGCGTCAGCACCGGAGCAGGAAGGACAGACAGCTGAATAACAGCTCTGTGCTGAGGGATGGACACGGGAGGGAGGACAGGTCGGCGAGAAAGAGAGAGATTGAGGAGAGAGGTCTTGCTGTCTCCTGCGCTCTCCCTCCGCTATTGGACCAAACTGAATGAAATTTACAAAGCTAGCAGCCAATAGATGTCCTCGCTGGGCCCCATCGCGGCAGAGACCACATCCCCAGCTACAACCGAACCCAAAGAGCAGCTAATGCCACTGCAAACCAGCTGTGACAGAGAGATCCCCCGGTGCCAGGGTGGCAGAACAGGTGGACCTGTCACAGGGGGTGTCACGCCAGAAAGGCGCAGGCAAAACTCTCTCTGGGGCCTCTGAGAAACCTTCCTGCCGTTCACCAAACACGCTGCAGTATTTGCAAACATCTTTAACTCTTTGGGGGCCTCCTCCCCGGGAATCCCCACGGGCAGGCTGGCATTCTTACACCCGAGCCTGTGTTATCGTCACCGTTTTGGGGAGGCAAAGTGCCCCAAACAATTTTTTTCCAGGGCAGAAAAATTGCAGTGCAGATCTGTAAGGGATGGGCTGTCGCTCACGCCTGGGTGGTAGGTGACAGATGATGGAGCCATGCTTTGTGTTGGCTGCTTTTCTTAGACACTCACGGTTTCTATGAAAATATTGGGGATGGGGCTACTTTTAAATATCCTCTATTCACACTGAGGGGCTGGGATTTAGCTCAGTTGGTAGAGGGCTGCGCTGCAGTCTCTGAGGCCCCGAGTTCTATTCCCGCACAGCAAAAATGGGAGAAGGACCTGGCAACCCACTCCCAAGGCAACCCCGAAACAGTCAGCCATTGAAAACCCTATGAGGGTCACTATGAGTCGGATACTGACTCGACAGCACCTCACAAGGACAACAACAATTGATGTTCAGGATCCGGGAATTTATCCTTCCCAGCCAGATTCAAGTTGAGAAACAGGAACTCACATTTAAAGCTGAATTAGAGGCAGTTGGCTTTAAATGGGTAATGTCTAAACTTCCCACATGATAAACTAGAAATCGTGATAGTATTGTGCCAGTGAACACAAATTCTTAAAGTGTACGGGTTCAAAATGCCTATGAATTGAAGTGGGGCTGGGATTTAGCTCAGTTGGTAGAGCGCTGCGCTGCAGTCTCTGAGGTCCCGAGTTTGATTCCCAGCCCCTCAAAAATGGGAGAACAGCCTGGCAACCCACTCCCAAGGCAATCCAGAAACAATCTGCCACTGAAAACCCTATCAAGGCCGCTATGAGTCATACACGACTCAACAGCACCTAGCAACAACAACAACATGAGTTGAAGTGTATATTTAAACATTTTTTTGTTTTGTTTTTCTGGTCTTTATTGGTCATCTGCAATACTTTAAAGGAATTGCCTCTTAATATTGTTGTAATGATTCACCGCGTTGTGATAGTTATGGCGCACAAGAAGCCCTCCATAAATTCTAGCTTTTATTAAATTTTTTCCTGGTTTATTAATTCATGTATAGAAGGCAAAGATGATTTCTGCTATGTGTGGCTGTGTACAGACGGTCCTCCCAATTGCTTCCGCTTTAGATATTAAACCGCAGCCTCAGACCTTCCCCGATCATTGATGCGATGGTGTGAGTGGGGATGATTTGAGAGTTCTCGAGAGGTGGATTCTTGGCCAATGTGGCCAGTTATGGACGTCATAATGGATTGAGTCCGTGTACCCGGTTTCACATCGAAGTTCTCCCCTGTCTAACGTTGCCACATGGGAAAGTTTGCAATGTTCTGTGGATCTTACGGGAGAGATCTGGAAAGGGAGTTTGGAAATCTCTCTCCTCAGGTTTCTTGTTGTTGTTGTTAGGTGCTGTCGAGTCGGTATCTGACTCACAGCGACCCTCATAGGGTTTTCAATGGCTGACTGTTTCAGGATTGCCTTGGGAGTGGGTTGCCAGGTCCTTCTCCCATTTTTGTGGTGCTGGGAATTGAACTCGGGACCTCAGAGACTGCAGCGCAGCACTCTACCAACTGAGCTAAATCCAAGCCCACTGTAGGTTTCTTGGGATGACCAAATGAGAGAAGACACACATGCTACAGGTTGGATCTTGAATGTCCTCCAAAGGCCTGGGTGCTGAAGACTTGGTCTCCAGGGTGGGGCTCTTGGGAGGTGGGGGAACCTTTAGGAATTGGGGGGTAGTGGGAAGTTCTAGGTCACTGGGGGGGTTATAACCTTGGAGAGGATTTGGGGATATTGAATGCCTCATCAATCTCTTTTCACTTCCCAGCCATGAGACAAGAAGTTTAATTCCATAGCATACTCCCCACGATGACATTATCTCTCACCACAGATGCAAAGCAAAGGGGCCAACAGACCCCATGATGAAATCTCCAAAACTGTGAGCCACCGTACCCCATTTCTCTATATAAGTTCACTATCTCAGGTATCTGTGATAGCAACAGAAAGCTGCCCAACACAGCATGAAAATCCCTTTCTCCAAAAAGATATATGAATATCATTGCTGTTGTTAGGTGCCCTCCAGCTGGGTCCAACCCACAGTGACTCTATATACATAGTCTTCGTGTTTTGAATGGCTATTATTTGAGGGTTGCTTCGGGAGTGGGCTGCCGGATCTTTCTCCCATTTTTGCGGTGCTGGGGATCAAAAACAGGGCCACAGAGAGTGCAGAGCAGCGTTCTACCAACTGAGCTAAATCCCAGCCCATATGGATATTTTATACACTGCTATCACTGTTGTTGTTAGGCGCCATCACGTTGGATTGTATAAATGTAGCCATAGCTTCCTAACATCTGGTCATTCCTGATCTTTAAGCTAAGGAAGGTCGGTCTGGTTATTTCTTGGATAGGAGATCACCTGGCAATCCCAGGGGAGCAAGCTTGGGAGAAGGACCAGCAACCCACTCCCCGCAAACAATCAGTCATCAAAAACTCTATAAATAGCAGAGAAGCACTGACAATGCTGTTTTGTCTTTGTCCGTAGGGTCGCTATGAATCAGACATCTATTCAAGGGTACCTAACAACAACAACAACAAGGGAGTTGAATCCACAGCTTGCATATAACTTACAAGTGCTCTACCACTGGGCCACATGCACAGACCAAGTTTATTTATTTATTTTTAATTTTGAGGCAAAGTCTTACTTAGTATTACACAGGATGCCTCTGGGTCAATCTTGGGATCTTCCCACCTCTGCCTCCCAAGTTGCTGGGATTACAGGCGGCGCAAAATCTTTCTTCTAGCTTCGCGCACGCACACACACACACACACACACACACACACACACACACACACACACATATATGTTGTTGTTGTTAGGTGCCGTCGAGTCAGTATCCGACTCATAGCAACCCTCATAGGTTTTCAATGGCTGACTGTTCCAGAATTGCCTTGGGAGTGGATTGCCAGGTCCTTCTCCCATTTTTTGCAGTGCTGGGAATTGAACTCGGGACCTCAGAGACTGTAGTGCAGAGCTCTACCCACTGAGCTAAATCCTAGCCCATATATGTGTGTGTGTGTGTGTGTGTGTGTGTGTGTGTTTGTGTGTATATATATACATATATATGTATATATATGCACCACATGATTTTATATATATACATACACACATCTATCTATATATCTACATATCTATATATATATATATATATGGCAGCACCTAATAACAAAGATGTTTTTATTAACAGTATTATTATGAAAGTGGATTTTTTCTGTTCCCTAATAGAAATAAATGCTTTAAAACATTCAGTAATAGAAATACACACACACACACACACACACACACACACACACACATCAATATATCCACTCTCATAATAATACTGTTAATAAAAACATCTTTGTTGTTAGGTACCACCATAGATATATAGGGAGATATGTAGATATATAGATGTGTGTGTGTGTTTCTATTACTGAATGTTATAAAACATTTATTTCTATTAGTGGACTGATACAAAAGATCCATTGTCAATAATACTGTTAATAAAAACATCTTTTCTTGTAAATCATTGCGTATATAGACACAGATACAAATATATAGGTATAGAATTGTGATCTAAATCCTCAGTGAGAATTCAGAAGCAGAACCTCAACTTGAGGACTATGGTTTATAATAGGTGAAAACAGTCATTGGCTTTGACAAAAATGTACTAATTATTGACCAATTAATAAATGCATCCAGTACTCTGTGTGTGTGTGTATGTGAGAGAGAGAGAGAGAGAGAGAGAGAGAGAGAGAGAGAGAGACAGAGAGACAGAGACAGAGACAGAGACAGAGACAGAGAAAGAGTCTTGCTTTATCGCCAGGCTTGCCTGGGACTCCCTACTTTAAATCTTGATCCTCCTGCCTCAGCATCTGAGTGCGTGATTAGCAATTTGAACCACGGTGCCTAGCGCTCATCCATTGCTTTTCAAGTACTGGCTCAGGCTTAAGCATTAGAAGCAAAAAACTTATTTTTCAGAGTGCAAACTCTTTAGTGGATAAGGGAGCCAATAGGATGAGAAAATAATCTGATTACAAGAAAGTGTTCAAGAGACTTATGATAAATGAGTTCATTGTTGTTGTTGTTAGGTGCCATCCAGTGGGTCTGACTCATAATGACCCTCTGTACAACATAATTGAAATACTACCTGACACCATGTTAAGCACACAATCTTTTATATGATTAAGCCCACTATTGCAGCCACTGTGTAAATCCATCTTGTAGAGGTTCTTCCTTTTTTTCGTTGACCTGCCACTCTCCCAAACATGATGTCCCTCTCCAGGGATTGGTCCCTCCTGAATACATGTCCAAAATCAGTAAGGCACAGTCTGGCCATTCTTGCTTCCAAGGAGCACCCTGTTTACACTTCTTCTAGGATGGACCTGTTGGTTCTTTAGGCAGTCCATGGTATATTCAATATTCATCTCTAGCACCATAATTCAAAAGCATCAATTCATCTCCCATCTCCCTTATTCAACATCCAGTTGTCATAACCATATGAGGGGGCTGAAAATACCACGGCATTAGTCAGGTGCACCTTCGTCTTAAATGGGACATCTTTACTTTTCAATACTTTAAAGAGGTCTTTTGCAACAGCTTTTCCCGCTGCAATGCATCTTTTGATTTCTTGACTGCTGCTTCCATTGGTGTTGATTATAGAACCAAGTAAAGCAAAGTCTTGGACAACCTCAGTCTTTCTTCCAGTGCTTCAAATTCTTGTCACTTTGGGCAAGCAAAGTTATGTCACCTACATAACACGGGTTGTTAATGAGTTTTTGTCCAATCCTGATGCTGAGTTTTTCTTCATAAAGTCCACCTTCCCATGTTATTTGCTCAGCATAGAGATTGAAGAGGTGTGCTGAAAGGATACAGCCCTGATGTACACCTTTCCTGACTTTAAGCCAAGCAGTGTTTCCTGGTTGTTTGAATGACTGCCTCTTGGTCCATGCACAGTCTCCTAATGAGTACAATTAAGTGCTCTGAGTTGGTATTGTTGTTGATGGTGTGGGGCCCATGCCTCCCGGTCCGGCCTGGAGGTTCGGACAGGCTGCACTGCCGTGCACACAGATACTAAACACAATTCACTCGGGACCCTCAGGTGAGGGGCTCAGAATCCTGCGGCCCTCAGGACCCCAGCGGAGATGGGAGAAAGGAAAAGCCTCAGGTGCTTTTGCCTTCCAGGGGCAAACACCTGTGTTGGTCGTCTCGGTGGTCAGGGGGAGGCAGCTGTTGCTTCGTCGGTGGTCAGACGGAGAGCAGGTTCTTTTCCTTGTCGATGATTGCAACCGGGAAAGCGTTTTTTCCTCACCAAAGGTCCGGGGCAGAGCAGCGGGAGAGGTGCTTCCTCATCGGTGGTCCGGACAGGGACAGGCGAGAAGGCGCAGAAAGGGATGCCAGAAAGGCCGTGCCAAAAAGGGTCGAGCTGCTGCAGCGCAGCTCTTTATATAGTTCGCCCACGGAATGGCCTGAGCCAATCAGCTTTCAGTCCAGTTGTCCAATCAGGAAGGGTTTTATACAAACGTGCAACCATGTTACTTTCATTTTCCCTAGATTTCTAACTTAGAAACCAGATATTCAAACGCCATTTTCCCAGTTTGGTAGTTTTGGCCAATTTCCTCTCAATTTTTCCCTACAGATGATACCATCAAGTTGGGTCCAACTCATAGTGACCCTCACATGGTTTTCCATGGCTGATTGTTTGGGGATTGCGTCAACAGTGGATTGCCATATCCTTCTCACATTTGTGCAGGGCTGGGGATCGAACCCAGGTCCTCAGAGAGGGAGGAGTAACCCTCTATCAACTGAGCTAAGCCCCAGCCCTCTGAGTTCATTTTTTGTTGTTGTTAGGTGCAGTGGTGGTTTATTCAACTCATGGCGATTCTTATAGGGTTTTCAATGATTATTTCTGAGTTCATGTTGTTGTTAGGTGCCATCGAGTTGTGTCCAACTCATAGTGACCCTCATAGGGTTTTCAATGGCTGACTGTTTCGGGATCGCCTTGGGAGTGGATTGCCAGGACCTTCTCCATTTTTGTGGTGCTGGGAATCGAACTCAGGACCTCCGAGACTGCAGTGTGGCGCTCTACTAACAAAGCTAAAGAGTTCATAGGGACCGAAAAAGACAGAGTTGATTTGGGAAAGGTACCCTTGACTTAAAAGAAGTGGTAAACAGATAGCAGTCAGGTGAAGAAGATGAAGAAGAAATCAGGGATGCACCCTGGATAAGACTGGACAAGAATAAGGTCTGGGTAGGCACTTGGAAATAACCAAGATTTGGCGAGAAGTAGGCGTAGAGCATAGATTTTAAAAGAAAGGCATTGCAAAGTGCTTGTAGACTTATAATTATGGTGGATTTTGAGTGTCCTGCTGCAAAGGTGGAATTTATCTGCTAGGCACTGAGAAGCTAATAACATATTTTAAGTAGGTGGTAGAGGAGCAAAAAAAAAAAATCCGATTTGTATTTTAGGACATTCGTTCTGGTGGGGATATGGAGGATGAGTTGGAGGGAATCAAAACTGAACCCAAAGAAAATATTTCTGTGATCATTACAAAGCTGGGCACTCAAAGAATTGAGTGCCCTAAAGAGGGAGAGAGGGAGGGAAGGAGGGAGAAGGAGGAGGAGGATGGAAAAGAGGACTCTGGAGGGGAAGAAGAAGAAGGGAAAAAAGGAAAAGGGGTGGAAGGAGAAGAGGAAGAGAAATTGCTATGGGAAAAATAGGGGATTTCTAAATACTTTTAAGCAGCAGAGAGACAGTAACCTGAGAAGGTTTGGATTAGCAGGGAACATCTGAGTATTTGGCTTAGTTTGTGAGTTGGTTGGTTGGGTAGCAGATGTCTTTCTTGAAACATGTGATTGGGGAAGTGGTGGTTGTTGCTAGGTGCCACCGAGTCGGGTCCAACTCACGGTAACCCTATGTACAGCAGAACGAAACCCTTGCATTTCTGTCTCAGTGATTTTATTGAGACTGAACTAAAATTTTTTTTGGCTGGGTGCAGTGGCGCACACCTGTAATCCTAGCAATTCAGGAGGCAGGAGGATCACAAAATTGAAGTCGGAGGCAGTCAGTGTAACTTAGCGAGATCTTGTCTCAAAAATAAAAAGTGGGCTGGAGGTTTAGCTCAGTGGTAGAGCCCTTGCCTAGCAGGTGCGAAGCCCAGGGTTCGATCCCCAGTACCAAGAAGAAAGAAAAAGAATTAGGAAAAAAAAAAGAAAAATAAGTAAGTAAATAAATAAATACATAAATAAATAAAAAGTGAAAAATGTGCTGGACATGCATCCCAGTAGTTAGCTCTTGTAAAAGCGTGCATGAGGTTTTGTGTTCATCACCCAGTACTGCTCATTTTTTTTTAAAGTGAAAGTATGATATTATCCACTCTTAATTTTTTTTTCTGATCCATTATCTCCTACATGAGAACAGGGTTGGAGAATGTGGGACCCAAAAGCCGTGATTCTTAATATTTTGGGGAGCAGTGGTGACCTGGTCAAGGAAGCTGTCTTGTTTTTGACCCACGATCTGTGGAAGAGGTGTGGCTGGCAATTTTTGTGATTCTGTTAGAAATTTAATTATGAAGTATAATGCAAGGGAGAGGGAGACCAAAAATGGCGTGGGAAATGAGGTGCGGCAGAAGAGCCCGTGATAGATAGGTTGGATTTGGTACGAAATTACAGGAAGGAATGTAATAAATGGTCTCTCTCTTCCTTCCTTCCTTCCTTCCTCCATCCTTCCCTCCCTCCGTTCTTTCTTTCCTTTCTTCCTCCCCCTCCATCTTTCTCTCTCTTCTTATTTTCTTTTCCCGCCCTCCCTCCTTTCTTTCTTTCCTTTCTTTCTTCTTTCATTTTTCTTTCTCTTTCTTTGTCTCTTTGTCTATTTCTCTCCCTCCCTCCCTCTCTTTCTCCCTCCCTTCCTTCCTTCCTTTCTTTCTTTCTATCTTTCTTTTTCCTTCCTTCCTTTTTTCTATTTTCTCTCTGTTTCTTTCTCTTTCTTTATCTCTTTTTCTCGCTCTCCTCTCCTTTCCT
>VMDO01041920.1:0-10877 GCA_007922755.1 Pedetes capensis | reverse complement strand
ATAATGCAGGGTGCAATGTTCCCAATAGAGCTCAGGGTGGCAGTATTTCCACACAATCCGCAGTAACCATCGGTCTCATTGGGTCCATATAGCCAAGTTCTTCATAACAATCTGGATTTAATTGGGGCCTCGAGTGCCCATAGAGACTGTTCCACGTAAGACTCCGCGTCTACTGTACTGTTCGAGAGGCAGTGAAACCTGTGGGGTCTTCCCTAAAGATCTCCCTGTCCCACGGAGATCGGGCGCCAGTTCCCTAAATCAGAGATTTCCTCCCCACAGCCTTGTTGTGTGTTGAGGTCGCGCTCGGAACTTCTCCGCCAGGGGCGAGCTGTGCTGCTGAGAAAGGGCTCCCGGCCGCGCGCCAGGGCAAGCGGCTTCCCCCGAAAAGGAGCGGCCTGGCCGCGTGCAACTTGGCCGGCTCCACAAGCTCCAGATCTCTCCGCAGCACAGTGGGGTGATTTGGGCTCACCTCTGATGTGCCTGGGATCCGGATATATGTGTGCCCAAATTTCTGTGCAGTTCCCGATCGTAGGCCTGACCCCCCGCAACAGAAGGGAGGGGAGCCGAGCCTCAGCTCTAGACGCAGATCGCTGGCAACGGCTTCCCCCGTTCGCTCCGCGGCCGCTATGGAGGGCGTTTATGCGCTCCCTCACTGTGACTCACCTAGGAACTGCAGACTGTGTCCCGCAGGCATGGTGAGAGTGTGCTGGCAAGGTTGCACTCCGTGTTGGGTCCGGGCCTGTGGGTGCGTGTGCGCGAAATCTCCTCCAGATCTCTGGGATTCTAACCGCTCCCTGTGTTATGGCTAAATGGCGGCGGTCCCGCTGCTGGCCACTGTGTTGCTCCTCTGAAGCCTAATCCTTAATTTCAGTGTACGCCTAGTATCATTCTTTATCTCTCAAACTAAATTATCTCTGTTTCTATTTATTCAATTTGTGTTTTAAACCCCTAATCGAGGCTTCTTATTGCTCCAGAACAGAAGGTGTGTGTTATCTGTCCGCCATCTTGACTCCTCTGGATTTGAAATGTTTCATTAAATATATTTACTGACCTCAATTCTATTATTGGATAACTACATTGTTTCTAATTTCTTGCTATATAATCCATGTTCCTTTTAATTTTTAAATATTGACAAGTTGCTCTCAAAAATTGTCTTTAGATTTCCATTAATACAGTTTCTGATTCTCTACCAATAAAACAGTATGCCATTAGTTTTTTTACATCTAATACTGTGGTGAAAGACTATCATGGTAATTTAATTTGCATTTATTTTATTATCAGAAAGCTTTATAACTTTTTTATGAATTTTATTCATATCCTTCACCTTTTAAAATTTTCATTCTTTATTGATTTGTAGGAATTCCTTATATATTATGGAAATTAGTCTCTGACGTATGGTATGGGATATAAAAATTACTTTTCAAAATATATTTGGAATCTTTCTACATGTCTATAGGTTTCCTCTCTCTCTAAGTGAAGTCAACATTTTTTCTTCCATTGGTTGCTTCTGTAGCCTTGCAACTTTTCTCATGTCTCTGCTAAGAACAGTTACACTGGATGCCTACAGTTACCTTGGTTTAGTTTTGTGAGTTAGTAGCAGAGCCAATTCAGCAAATAGATGAGGCAGAGAAATTTAGAGGCCTTAAAACATTGGCAGTTTCAAGTTGTAGTGAAAGAAGTGACCCTAAGTGGGAGCTCAGGCACTGGGGGAATGTGGATGTCCCAGTAGCTTAGAGGTCTCTATAAGAGTTATCAAAGGCAGAGTTTTGGGGCTGCAGGAGCACAAGTTGTGGAAATGTATAGTCATTGTTTTCCTGTTGTGACCTATTTAGGGATGTGATTTTGGAAGTAGTTTGCTGAAGTGGACTGGAATCAAACACATTGCGGATATAAAAGGAATTAAGGAATCATGAGAATTGAGTGTTGTGTGGACCATCATTACAGTTACAAAAATCACTCAAGATAAGGCAGGAATCAAGGAAGAGAAAGTGTTGAACTGAATGAGGGAGAGTCATGAGAAAATTAATAGTTACTACCATGGAGAATAGGAGTAGAGTGGTATACCCGAATGGGTTAAACTACAAACCAGAAGGGACATTTGAAAGCTTATGTCTAAATAATCTGGGAACATCCTTAGGGTCCAAAAGGATGACAATTCCTCTCTTTGAACAGGGAGACTCTAGGAAAATGATAAAGCTCCTCCTGGAAGAGTTGAGAGGGAAGAGTTTTCTCAGGAGAAAGGTATCATTCAGTGTGAGGAAGCAGACAGGCTTAAAGCTGTGTTCTTAATCAGGGTCATAGTATCCCTAAATTGGCAAAATTTGTTCTTGGAGGATGAAAAGAAAATCTTATTCATTTAATAAAAAGTATAAATACAAGGTACTTATATAATACTTATGTGTGTATAAAATATATTTGTAATATTAAATTTTTGGGGGTGTAATTAGGAAAATTGCTATTTAAAAGGCTCTTTGGGGGCATATGGTGGAAAAAATTGAGAACACTAGTGTATACGAAAAGATGGATGGTATAGGTGAATTGGATAAAGCAAAACAGAAAGGCTAGAAAAGGAACTAGCAAGAAGAGGATAATTCAGAAGACAAGCTTTATTTGAATGAAAATCAGAATGAAAGGAGTGGCAACAAGAAAAGTTTATATTTTGGACTGCAATTATAGATCACAGGAAGCAGCGAGGAAGGAGTTTTTAAAAGGGAGTTGCTGTTAGGTGCCACTGAGTCATATCCAACTCATAGCGACCCTCATAGGGTTTTCAATGTCTGATTGTTTCCAAGTTGTCTCTGGAGTGGATTGCCACGTCCTTCTCTCACTTTTGAGGTGCTGGGAATCGAACCCAGGACCTCAGAGACTGCAGAGCAGTGCTCCACCAACTAAGCTAAATCCCAGCCCCTTAAAAAGGAGTAGAAGGAATTAAAAGGAATATAGGATATGGATGCCTGCAGCCATAGCCCTGTGGCATCCGATCCTGTCAGATCTCGGAAGCTAAGCAGGGTCGGGCCTGGTTAGTACCTGGATGGGAGACCACCTGGGAATACCAGAAGCTGTAGGCTTGGGAGAAGAACCTGGCAACCCCTTCCCAAAAATCAATCTGCCATTGAAAACCCTATGAACAGCAGAGAAGCACTGACAATAGTGTTTCCCCTGTTGTACAGAGGGTCGCTATGAGTCAGATACCGACTCCACGGCACCTAACAACAACAACAACAACAAGGATATGGATAACATGAACTATGCTCATAATTTCATTTCTTATATTGCTGTGGAATGCTATTGATGGTTCAAGTTACCTCTAAAATTGTCAGTGTGGGCTTGCCTAGTTGTTATAAGCTGGTGATACAGTGGCAAGGTTTTCTTCAAGTTCCTTTGTTTTCTATTTCAAAACTCCATGTCTAAATACAGCATTCTTTTATTGATCGTCTTGTTCTGTCTTTTTCTGATCCATAGCGTATAAAAAGGGATCCCACAAAATTCACCTATATATAATTTGAATCTAGGTTTCTTGGTCATAAGAGTTATATTTTCTATTTCAGAGTATCCACCATTATACCAATAGAGGGAGGTGCTTACTGGATGTTAGCTTGTTGGTTGATTCTCCCTGGAAGCCCACAGAGATAACTGTGTTACCTGCCAAGTAAGGAGGAACTTGAGCGAACTTTTCTGGAAGTAAAAGGTGGATAGGGATACACAGTGGATCTAAATGCCCATACCTGTGGTATTTCCTTTTTAAATAACTTTGAAGATACAAAGTTTCAGTAAAAGTGGCCTTTTCATTTTAGAAACATTTGCACTGGGATGTGTTTTTGTTCTATGACCTTTGGAGAAAGTGCAAGAAGATAGGTAAGAAATTGTAGACAATTCCGTAAAAATTTAAGACCCAGGAGTTAAAAATTATAGAACTAGTGGACTCTGTTAGAGTCTCAAGATCTCAAGTTATGAGGAAAAATTGTGATGATCTTCATAATAATACTAGTAATAAGTTTTATTTATATGGTATAATAATTTGAAAGCAGTTTCACATTCATTAGAAGTTTACACTGTTATTTTGAAAGTGTTTATATAAATAGGGCAGACAGTTTCTTTCTCTCCTCCCTCTTCTCTCTCCTTTTTACTTGCATCACCTTATATAACCCTCAACCCTATTTTCAGCATTAAGAGGCCTCCAACTTGAAAATCCTGTTCTACCTTCTGTATTTTAATCTCAGCTTCAAGGTCTGGCGTGTTCAAGTGCTCCGACTTCATTTTTGAGCTTGCTGTATTACCTGACCATCTTGTGCCCTGGCAGGTAGTAGGAATGTCATAAAAATGTTTGTCCCTGTGGGAAATCAAGGAAGATTTCTAGGAAAATATATCTTTCCTCCATAAATGTTACAGTGTCAGGTAAGAACAGTATAGCTAAGACTTTTCTACAAAGTTGCTAATATGATCAGAGGAGATACTCTTTGGGAAGAGTCATAACTATAGAAAAAACATGGACAGACTGTCCATTTGGTAGGTCCAGAAGGAGCTTGCATTTGGTTGTTGGTAGGATTTATCTTAGGTGGAAAGTCTTACGTTTAGGATTTTCTGGCAGTTCACAGGTTTAGATATGGAAGATGTACACTTCTGAGTTGTTTTAGATCCTTTGTCAGTGTTTATTTTTGTTTCATAAAAGATTTGTGTATAATGCAAAATATTCAAACAAAACCACATAAAGTAAAAACCTTCTTCTATGCTTCTGACTCCCAGTCATACTTTTTAAAGAATAACCTTTGTTAGGAATTTATTGTGCAAACTTCAGCCTTTTGTTATGCCTACAAAATTGCATGTTCCTAGAATTTTAAGTAACTTACAGCTGTGCCATCCTGGCATCTTCCTGATGTTTTCAGATCTTGAAAGCTAAGTAGGGTCAGGCCTGGCTAGTACTTGGATGGGAAACTGCCTGGAAATGATAGACAATTCTCATTTGTGGTCTCTCCACCCCTATACACATTACTTGATAATTACTATTTTCCCATATTACAAGCTCTCCTCTCCAGGCAGAATGCAGTGTCGGGTTTTATATTTGCCAGACTCCATACTTGCATAAGTCAATTTCTTGTAACAAATGAGAGAGAGACTATACCTATAAAATATTGGTCACAATTGCAAAAATCTGGAAACAATTCAAAGGTCTATCAATTTGAGAGTAGATGAATGGAATATAGTCACACAGTGGTGTATTACACAGCAGTCAAAATGAATAAACTATTCAAATATAATATGTGTGGATCTCAGTAATATAATATGTGAAAGTCTAAACATATTAAACATTTTACCTTTTAAATAAAATTTATAGCTAAAATAAAGTGAAATGTACTTTTAAAGGAATGCACATAGATGCACTAAATACTTTTTAAAGCAAAGCACAGGAAGGATAATAAACATAAAATCCAGGAGGATTGTTTTAAGAAGAGGGAGCAAGAATAATACCATAGAGGGCATATCTATGGTTATATTAGGTAGTTTTCAATAGTCTAACTTTTTGGGGCATGGTAGGTTGAAGTGGGGGAAGTTATGGGTATTACACATAAATATCTAAGATGATATGTAAATAAAAACAGACTGCAATTTAAAAAAAGATTTGGGGCCTAGAGAGAGGAAGTCAGATCAGTGGGGATGTGCCCTTGAGGGGATTATTGGGGTCCTAGTCCCTACTCATCTTTTTTTTTTTCTGCTGCTTCATGGCTTCCATAAAATGATCATCTTCTTCTACTGCACACTCTTCCATGATGTGTCCCCTTGCCACACACCCAAAAGCAGCAGGGTCATTTGACCATGGACTGCATCCTCTGAAACAGTGAGCAAAAATAAACCTTTCCTTCTTTTAAATTGATCTCAGATATTCTGTTAGAATAATGCAAGGCAGACAACACAATGTCCTTTTGTAGGTGACCTTCTCACAGAGATTTATTTTGTGAAGATTTCTCCCCCATTCCACTGGTCTGGCCATCTGTTAACTGAATATTTTCAATGTGAAGACTTCTAACTTTCCTCATCACTGGAAGATTCTCTTCTTTTGGTCCTGGATAATTCTTCATTTAGATTTTCTTTATGTTTCTATTCATTCTCCCCATTTCTCAATCCATTCTATCTTAATAATTAAATATGTTGATGTTGTTAGGTGAAGTCAAGTTGTGTCCAACTCATTGTGATTTTCATAAGCTTTTCAATGGCTGATTGTTCTAGGATTATTTCAGGAGTGGACTGCCACATCCTTCTTCCATTTTTGTGGTGCTGAGGATGAACACAAGTCCTCACAGAGTGCAGAGCAGCACTCTACTAACTGAGCTACACCTCAGGCCATTAAATATATATGGCTAAATAAATAAACTAATTAACTCTGAGAACTCTTAACTCCAATATGAATTACTCTTTACATATATTTTGCATATTATCTTAGAGTAGCTTTACATTTACAGAAAGTTGCAAAGGTAGTAGAGAGAGTTTCTGTGTACCCTACATCCAGTTTCCCCATTGGTAATACCTTACATTTGTATGTATGTGTTATCACAGTTATGAGCCAGTGTTGAAGCTGGGCATAGTAATGCACACCTGTAATCCCAGGGACTTGGGAGACTGAGGCAGGAAGATTGCATGTTTGGGGCCCGAGGCAGCCTACGTAACTTAGTGAGACTCTGGCTCAAAATAAAAAGTGAAAAAGAAAAAAGTACCAATGCTGATAAATTATTAACTGAGGCCCACACTTTATCTAGATTTCCTTAGTTTTTACCTAATATTCTTTTTCTCTTCCAGAATCCATACAGGATGCTGTACCACACATAGTTGTCATGTCAAACTAGGTTACTCTTAGCTGTGAACATTTCTCAGGCTTTCCTTGTTTTTATGAACTTATTTTCTTTTAGTTTTGGCATTCAACATTTTTGATGCCTTTGGTTGTTCTGGATCTGTGCTCTGGGATCTGTCAATAGTTTTTGGAAGTTATCAGCTATTATTACTTCAAATATTTATTCTTTTCCCTCCTTTACTTCTTTGGAATTGCAATTGCACACATGCTATTAAGTGATGTCTTCTGTTTTTGTCATTCTATTTCTCTTGCATTTTGGTTTCAGAAGTTTCTTTTGACCTGTCTTCAGGCTCACTGATTCTTTCCTTGGCCATTTCAAAGTTACTGATGAGTCTGTCAAAGGCATTCTTTAACTCCATTACTGTGTTTTTCATTTCTAGCATTTCCTTTGGACTTATTCTTAGGATTGTGACTCTCTGCTTATATTACTTGTTTGGTATTGAATGTTTTCTATTATTTCCATTGGATTTCTTAACATGATAACATCATTCTTTTAAAGTTCCTATCTGATTGCTGGGTGTGGTGGCACACACCTGTAATCCCAGTGGCTTGGGAGGCGGAGCCAGGAGGATCGCAAGTTCGAGACCAGAGGAAGTCTGCGTAACTTAGCGAGACCCTGTCTCAGGAAGTAAGGAAAAAAATAAAAGGGCTGGGGATGCAGCTCAGTGGTCCAGCACTTGCAAAGCATGCAGGCGTGAGGCCCTGGGATCAACCCCCAGTACCACAAAAAAACAAAAAAAAAGTTCCTATCTGATAATTGTAGTATCTGTATCATATGTGAGTCTTATTCCGATGTTTGCTTTGTCTCATCAGATTGTTCATTTTGTTTATTAATTAATTACTTAATTAATCAGTTATGCCTTTTGACATATCTTATAATTTTTTATTGAAGACCAGATGTGTTAGATTAGGTAATTGGAACTGAATTGATCAGGCCTTTAGTGGGAGAATTTATGTTACTATGAGAGGAGTTGAGCTGCACTTAAGGTTTATTGAGGCAGTAGGTGATAAAGATTTCATCTTCTTTGACTACCGTTGTTTTTGTCTCTGTGCTAGTTTTGAAGCTCTTCAGGTTGGATTATTATCACATACTAACTTATGTTGTTGCTCAAATTTTCTCATAAGAGGCCACTGGGATCTCTTTCAGTTGGTTCTCTGGGGTCCTGCTCCCACTGTTGTGTACTTTCTTGTTCCTGTTATTGCTTTCTCCTTGTTGTTGTTTTGAGTACCTCCTTACTTTCTGTTACTACACAATGCTCCAGGCTTTCCTTGTGTATTCCCTGCTCAGGCCTAGAATCAGCCATCTCTCCAAGGAGCCTTCATTTCTACTGTTAGAGAATGATACTAGAAACAAGATCTGCAGCTTTTTACTATCACGGTGTCTTTGCTTCTAGGCTATCTCAGCTGTTGGAGCAAGGAAATAAATGCATGTATGTAAGATTACCAGTGAATACATGCATTGTTGTTGTTAGGTGCCATCAAGTCAGGTCTGGCTCATAGCAACCCTATGTACAACAGAATGAAACACTCCCTGATACTGTGCCAGGCACATAATCTTTTCTGTTTAAGCCCATTGTTGCAGACACTGTGTCAGTCCATCTAGTTGAGGAACTTCCTCTTTTGTTATTGACCTGCCACTCTCCCAAACATGATGTCCTTCTCCAGGGATTGGTCCCTCCTGGCCACATGTTCAAAATAAATAAGATGCAATCTAGCTATCCTTGCTTCTGAGGAGCACCCTGGTTGCACTTCTTCTAGGACATATCTGTTGGTTCTTTTGACAGTCCATGGTATATTCAATATTCATCTCAGCACTGTAATTCAAAAGCATCAGTTCTTCTCCTGTCTTCCTTTTTAATGTCCAGCTTTCACAACCATATGATGTGACTGAAAATACCATGGCATAAGTCAGACACACCTTTGTCTTCAATATGACATCTTTACTTTTCAACACTTTTAAGAGGTCTTATGCAACAGCTTTTCCCAGTGCAGTGTATCTTTTGATTTCTTGGTTGGTGCTTCCACTGCTGTTGATTATAGAATCAAGTAAAGCAAGATCTTAGACATCCTCAATCTTTTCTCCATTTATCACGGAGTTGCTTACTGATACAGTTGTAAAGATTTTTGTTTGTTGATGTTGAGGTACAATCCACAGTGAAGGCAATGTTCTTTGATCATCAGGAAATGTTTCAAATCCTCTTCACTTTCAGCAAGCAGAGTTGTGTGATCTGCATAATGTAGTGTTCTTCCAATCATGATGCCCCATTCTCCTTCATAAAGTCCAGCTTCTCGGATTATTTGCTCAGCATAGAGGTTGAAGAGGTATGGTGAAAGGATATGGCCCTGATGCACATCTTTCTCTACTTTAAACCAGGCAGTGTTTCCTTGTTCTGTTTGAATGACTGCCTCCTGGTCTGTGTACAGATTTTAATGAATACAATTGAGTGTTCTGGTATTCCCAATCTTCACAATGGTATCCATAATTTATGATACACACCTTCAAATGCCTTTGCATAATCAATAAAACATAGATATACATTTTTCTGGTATTCTCTGCTTTGGCTAATATCCATCTGACTTGAGTAATGATGTCCCTGGTTCCATGTCCTCTTCTGAATCTGGCTTGATTTCCCAGAAGTTCCCTGTCAATATACTGCTGCTTTTGAATGACCTTTAGCATAATTTTTCTTGTGTGTGATATTAATGATATAGTTTGATAGTTTCCACATTCAGTTAGATCCCCTTTCTTGGGATTAGGCACAAATATGGATCTCTTTCAGTCAGTTGGCCAGGTAGCTGTTCTCCAAATGTCTTGGCATAAAGCACCTCCAGTGCTGCATCTGTCTGTTGAAATATCTTTATTGGTATTTCATCAATTCCTAGAGCCTTGTATTTTGCCAATTCCTTCAAGGCAGCTTCCACTTCTTCCTTCAGTACCATTTGTTCCTGATCATATGCAGCCTCTTGAAATGGTTGATCATCTACCAATTTTTTTAATAGAATGACTCTGTGTATTCCTTTTGTCTTCTCTTGATGTTTCCTGCAATGCTTAAAGTTTTCCAAGTAGAATCTTTCACTATTGCCACTTGAGGCTTGAATTTTTTCTTCAATTCCTTAAGCTTGAGAAAAACAGAGTGTGCTCTTCCCTTTTGGTTTTCTGTCTCCAGCTCTTTGCACATGCCATTATAATATTTGATTTTGTCTTGAGTTGCCCTTTGAAATTTTCTGTTTAGTTTCCTAACTTCATCATGTCTACCTTTTTCTTTAGCTGCTCATGATTCAAGGGCAAGTTTCAGAGTCTCTTTTGACATATAATTTGGTCTTTTTTATTCCTGTCTTTTTAATGACCTTTTTCTTTCCTCATGAATGATGTCTTTAATGTCATGCTACAGCTCCTGTGGTCTTCTATCATTAGTGTCTAAAACATAAAACCTGTTCTTCAGGTAGTCTCTGAACTCAGGTGGGATACACTCAAGGTCATACTTTGGCTCTCATATACATGTTCTAATTTTCTTCAGTTTCAGTTTGAACTTTCATATGAGCAGTTGAGGGTTGGATCCACAATTAGCACCTGGTCTTGTTCTGACATTTGATATTGAGCTTTTTAATTGTCTTTTTTCACAAATGTTGTCAATTGGATTCCTGTATGTTCTGTCTGGTGAATTCCATGTGTATGGTTGCTGTTTATGTTGGTGAAAAAATGTATTTGCAATGAAAAGGTCGTTGGTCTGACAAAATTCTATCATGTGATCTCCAGTATTGTTTGTCATCTGGGCCATATTTTCCAACTACTGAGCCTACTTCTTTGTTTCCAACTTTTGCATTCCAGTCACCAGTAATTATCAATACATCCTGATTGCATGTTCAATCTATTTCAGATTGCAGGAGCTGTTAAAATCTTCCCTATCTTCATTTGTAGCCTTAGTGGTTGGTGTATAAATTTGAATAATAGTCATATTAACTGTCCTTTCTTGTGTATGGATATTATTCTATCACTAACAGCACTGTACTTTAGGACAGACCTTGAAGATGTCTT
>VMDO01041919.1:0-10831 GCA_007922755.1 Pedetes capensis | reverse complement strand
AGAACTTTTTAGGATAATTATATATAGTAATTATGTACTATATGTCTCAAAAAGCTCAAAGAAGTGGTACTAAATGTTTTCACCATAAAAATATGGTAGATCATTGAGAATATAGATATGTTTAACCTGACTTAAACATTATAGAATTTGAAAACTCTATGAGGGTGGCTATGATTCAGACCCAACTAGATAGCACCTAAGAACAACATATTATGTAGATGTATGGAAACATTACCCGATCCCTCAGTGTTTTGTAAATTTTTTGTTTTTCTTTTTCTGTATCAGTTAAAAATAATATAATTTTATCTAGATGTATTACTATGGTCTATTGTTTTTCTATAAAGTTCATGTTGAGACAATAAATGCCAATGTGATTATATTAAGGGGTGGAGCTTTTGTAAGGTGATTAGGTGAGGAGGGCAGAGCCTTTATGAAAGAGACCTACAAAAGCTCATTTGCATCTTTTACTATATAAGGAAACAGCTGTAAAGCACCTTCTATGAACCAGAAGGTACACCTTTGCCAGAAACTAAATTTGCTAATATCTTGGTATTACAGCTTCAGCTCTGTGTAAATGTTATGTTGTTTATAAGCTACAAAGCTTAAGATATTTTGTTATAATGATGAATTTAGTCTGAGAAAAGTATATTTTTGGTGGAAGTTTCTACACATGGATTCTATAAAGGCATTTGGGGTCTCATAAGGAATAAATGTAGAAAGAATGTTCAAAGAGTCTGTATATTCTAAAGAAAAATATCCACTACAATCCATTCCATGTTTGCACATTATCAAATTACACACCTGGATGATATATAAATTTCAAATTATAAAGAAAGAACAAATGTTTCTCATGGCATAATGTAATAATTCTATACACAAGATAAAATGTTCTTTCCTTCTCCCTTAAAAGAAAGTATGTAATATTTATAGCAGGTGTCTCATTAGGGGCTCATTCAATTTGATGTTGTAGCTGATCCAGCTGGTAGGTGGCCCATGCACCTCTCTTAATTGGCTGCTATGAGTTGATAGATCCAGTGATATTTGAAATACCTTAAAAACTGATATTATCTTGTGGAATCAAACCCAATATTTGTTCAGGCTCACTATACCACTGTGGTTTTAAGATTAAGGAGTTTTGAGCCAGAATCACCTTGTGAAAACTAGAGGTCCATCCTATTCCTGGTTTCTGACTTTGGACAATTTACTAACTAGTCTTTGATTCCTCTTTTTTTTTTAAATTTGTGAGCATATATTCCTTTTTAGGAATATAGGAATAGCCTTTTTAGGAAGACTAAATGAATTAGTATATGTATAGTGCTTGCAAAAAGTCTTGGCATAAAATTAGTACTAACATACATGTATTTGCTAATGTGTTGCTACCTCCATTAGTTATGTCATGAGTTCCTTGTTACTCTTTAAAGTAAATTGAAATGACAGCCGCCAATATTACATTTGACATAAAATATTAGAGTAAAGAAAGAACAGAAAAGAAATAAAATTAAGGTTAAAAAGGGGAACACAAAGTAAATTAAGGGAAAATGTAGGTAGATTTAGGGTCCTTATTTCTTCTTTAGTCACAAGATCATGGCTGGTATTTATATTTCTTGCCTCTACAACCAAGCTCATGTTTCCTTTAAATCAGGTGTTTGGTTGTCAAGTTCTTCTGGTGTCCCAAGACCAGATCTTCAGTCTCTACCAGGGCACAGTAGAAAATTGAAAGCAATTTTGAACTTGAAAAAAATCACAGTTTAAAATGTAAGATATCTCCACTATGACTTGTCTAGATTTCTGCTAAAAAGAACATTCTGATATGTCTATTTAGCTTCCTGGGTTTATCTCTGTATCCCCAGCACCAATGGACTTGCATGAAGCCCTCAGTAGCATTTCTTGGAGGGAAAATTTCAGGAATTAAATAATAAACCTTATGAGAGTAGGCTTCCCTTTTTGCATCCCAATCCTAAAGTAAGTACCTAGCACAAAGTGGGTTCTCAAAAACATTTATCAAAAGAATAAATTACCTACACACAATAAATGAAATGTACACATGAATGTAAACACTTTTAGATAACATACCAGCTCAGGAAAGGTAAAGTGGGTAAAAATGAATATAAACAGTTGGGACATTTCCCTTCTGAATCATAAATACTGCATGTTTCAGGGAAAAATTATTTATTCCTATACATCATGCACCACATAGCAATATTTCAATTAATGATAGGTCACATATATGATGGTGGTTCCATAAGAAATGCATGACTCACATATATTTGGTGATGCTGGTATAAACAAATCTACTGTGCTGTGCGGTATGTAATATTAATAATGGGAACAAATTGACTATATTACTCATTTATGTATTTATACTTACTGTCATTATTTCAGAGTATTTTATTCATAAAAATATGAGCTGTGTGCCTTCTTACACTAGCAGTAGCCTCACACATTTCATGTTTACTGAGTCTCTTGATTACAACATTTTCTGTTCTACTTGATTTAATCTCAATTTTTGGACTAATGAGAGAGAGGGAGAGAGAGAGAGAGAGAGGGAAGGAGGGAGGGAGAGAGAGAGAGACCATATTGTGCATACACACACACACACACACACACACACACACACACATATATGATAATTTATGGCACCTAGATCTGTGTAAGTATCCTTGCGCAATGACAAAATCATCTAATGATGCATTTCTCAAAACTAGTCTCTATCATTAAGTGACACATGACTAGGTAAAGTTAAGCCCTTTATGATGTCATTAAAAATTTAGAGTAAAAATTTACTCTAAGTTTTGATTTTAAATATTGGGTAGTGCTTTCAGAAGCTGATGCAAGGTTACAAAGATAGATAAAAGATAGAATTCTGTAGGTGGCCAGGATAACTAATAGGCACTCGGATTATATTCCATTTCCCACTACTGTGTACAAATTGGGAGAAAGGAGTCTGTCTCAGCTGATTTGGCCTGCTATAACAAATTAATATAAACTAAGTAGCATATAAACAACAAAAATTATTTCTCACAATTCAGGACAGTTCTGAACTCTGAGCAATCCAAGACTTGAATTCTGGTGAGAGCCTTCTTTTCGGTTCATAAAAGCCCCCTTTTCACTGTGACTTCACATAGTAAGAAGGGAAAATAGTATCTATCATTTCTGTTTTATAAGAGCACTAATTCCATTCATGTAGGCTTCACCCCAGTCACTCTCCTCCCAAGGGTCCAACCTTTTCAATACTATCATCTTGAAGATTCGGATTTCAGTGTATGAATTTGAGGGATATATAAAATTCAGACCATAACAGATTCCATGATCTATCCCCTGAGCAATGATCAATCTCCAATGAAGCTAGCACAAAACACAGTTGTTCTGTGAATGATATTTGCTGGCTTCATTAACTTTCCTTTCCTGTCTCACATATTTCTATTTGTATGAATACATGAGGAAAAGGTAGAATTTATAATCTAATAGAAAAGAAACCCTGACATTTTTGAAGAGAGCTTCAGCTTAAATATATATTGAAGATACAAAATAAGTTTGGAAATCCTCTTCAGAAGAAGTGAAAGTTTGAGTTTCTCAGAATTTCTGGAGATTACACACACACACACACACACACACACACACACACACACACACACACACATATGCATTTATAAAATTTTCAAAAGAGGCCATCTGGATTAAGGTGCTGTACCAGAGAAAACATTTAAATTTTACCCAGGATGCATTATACTTTTTTATATAGCATGTCTACTTGCCAAAATGTTGGAGGTACCTTGGAATCTTATAATGTATATTCAGAGTTTTTTTCTGTTTACCAAACCCAAAAACCGGCTTAAAAATATGGCATCATATTAATATTAATCCTTTGATTTCAGTTAGTTCTCCTTAATAGTTGTGCTACATAGCCAACCTCTGAAGCATGTTCTCCAGTTTAGATCATAGGCTGTTTCTTATTTCCCATTTATTACCTAAATCTGAAATTTCATACAATATGGATACACTCTAGCTTCCCCATAGAGGATATGATGAGACCTCTGCAAAGACTCTTCTGTTTTTTTGAGTCTTTCCTTCTTGTGGATCCATTGTACCCCTGTACCAATATCCTGAAATCACTTTTTCTTAAGCTATTATATAAGGTGTGATCAGTAGATGTGGTGAATGTTTAAATATAAAATTATTACAGTAAAAGACATATTTCCCTTAATCATCCTCAAAATATTCCCCCTGGCTTTTAACACATTTATCCTGTCATTCTTCCCACCTTCTGATGCAATTCTTGATGTCTTCCTTGGTGAGTATCTTTAGTTGCAGTGTTATTGAATTCTTCAATGTCCTGAATTTATTCAAATATTTATCTTTCATGGTCATTTTGATTTTGGGGAAGAGCCAGAAGTTACACGTTGTCAGATCCAGTGAATAAGGTGGATGAAGACACACTACAATGTTTTAATTTGACAGAAGTTGCCATACCAGAAGTGAGGTATGACATGGACCATTGTCATGATGGAACATGAAACTAAAGATTCTCCTGAAATAAGACTCCCAGAACTGCTTCAGAACATGGCAAGAATGATGAGATAAGTGTGTTCAAAGCGAGGGGGAGTATTTTGAGGATGGTAAAAAGCAATGTGTCTTTATTATATTTTTAAAATCTAAACATTCACTCTGTTTTTCATTGCACCACAGATGTAAGCTTGAAATTTTATCTGAACTCAGCTGGGCGTGGCAGTGCATGCGTGTAATCCCAGAGACTCAGGACACAGAGGCAGGAGGATCACAGTTTGAGACCAGAGACAGTCTGCATAATTTAGCAAGACCCTGTCTCAAGAAACTTAAAAAATATGGGCTGAGGGGTGCAGTTCAGTGATCCAGCACTTGCAAAACATGCAAGTGCAAGGCCCTGGGTACAGGAAAAAGAAAAATAAAGAAAGGAAAAAAAAAAGAAAGAAAGAAAGAAAAAAGGAAAAAGGAAAAAAAAAACCCTTTATGTGAACTCAAATAAAATATACTTATGTACATATTATATGTTACTCTGTCCTACTTCTAAAAGGTGGTGTTTCTTTGTATACTATTCTCAGAGTCTCAAGAAGCATGAAATATTATAAAGAATTTATGCCACTCTCCCCCCAAAGAAAACTCTGGAAAGGAAGCAAAATAAAGACAGCTGGAAGGGATATGACTTTAATTTAAACATTACTGGCTTTACAAAAAAGGGATCTAAACATCTTATAATCCTCAGAGTTTCATCAAAGATGGAAGCTAAAAGGATTGAAACCCAGACAGAAATTCAAAATTGGCTTAAGGGGAATCTTATACTTTTCCACTGAAAAATATCACAGCATCCAACATGGCACCAAAGAAGTGATGTTTTTCTTTCTGCTTTTCTCTTCTTGCCTTTTGAAGTGTTCCTCTATTTCTTCTGTAATCTCTACAATCCAAAAAGATCCTTGAAAATACTATCCACAGGAAATCATATTCCAATTATATCAGTTTGTAACTAAGTATATACAAAGTAGTATATGAATTCATGTCTAAGTAGAACTTTTAATGTTATATCTCCCAATTCTGTCTTGATCTCTCTCTCACATTGTGCAGTGATCTCCCTCTATACCCTGTATCACCAATCCAATGCAAATTAAGGATTCTGGAGATCTGGGTATTCTCCTTGCTCTTCTCTCTAGCTCACGATTGGTCATTCCTCTGTTGTTCTATACCCATGTCAATTAAACATGAACATAGGAAAACAGCAGCATTCTCTTGCTTCCTTATAATGCTCTTTATCTACCTCTATTGATAAGGCCCCCCACTTGTCTGTCACTTTGTCATAATGTGGGTTTCCATGTTGCTATGATGCTAAAAGCTATGACACCTGTGTTTCAGATACCAGCAGAGCTACCTATGGTGGGCAGGTTTCAGCTGAGCTTTTAAACTAAGAAAGACTAGGAAGAAGGACCTGGCAGCCCACCCCTGAAAAAATTAGCCATTGAAAACCCCAGAAGTAGCAGAGAAACACTGTCAGTGCCAGAAAATGAACCCTACAGGTAGTAAGACATTCAAAAGATGACAGGGGAAGAGTTGCATTCTCAAAGTAGAATCACCCTTAATGATAGAAATGGAGTAAAACCCCTGGGACTTAAATTTGGTGATCTGGCATGACTCAAAATGAGAAAGAACAACTATAAGTATCCATTAATACCTGGAATGAGGAATGTACATAGTATGAATCTAGAAAAACTAGAAATCATCAAAAGTGATAGAGAGTGCATAAATACCAACATTCTAGGCATCAGTGAGACAAAAATTTCTGGTTTTGGCCATTGTGAAACAGATAACCATATGGTCTACAATGCCAGGAATAACAAATTAAGGAGAAATAGGGTTGCATTCACCATGAACAAAGACATCTCAAGGTTTATTCTGAAATACAATGACAACATTGTACTAAAGGAATAATATCCATATGACTACAAGAAAAGCCAGTTAATATGACTGTTACCCAAATTTATGCACTGACCACTAGGTCACATATGAAGAAATGGAAGATTTTTACCATTTCCTATAGTCCAAAATTAATTGAACACACAATCAGGGTATACTGATAGTTACTGGTGTTTGGGATACAAAAGTTGGAAATAAAGAAGGTTCAAGTGGTTGGAAAATATGGCCTTGGTGACAGAAATGATGCTGGAGACTACATGATAAAATTTTGTCAGACCAACTTCTTTTATTGCAAATATATATTTTAGACATAAACGGTAACTGTACATATGGAACTCACCAGATGGAACATGTAGGAATCAAACCAACTACATATGTGAAAAGAGGCAATGGAAAACCTCAATATCAAAAGTCAGAACAATACCAGATGCTGATGGTGGATCATACAATCAATTGCTTATTTTCAGATTAAAGGTGAAAATGAAGAAAATTAGAACAAGTGGACAAGAGCCAAAGTATGACCTTGAATATATCTCACCTGAGTTCAGAAACCATGTTAAGAAGAGATTTGATGCATTAAACACTAATGATCAAAGACCATTCAAGTTTTGGCATGACACAGAAGACATCATTCATGAGTAAAGCAAAAGGGTATGAAAAAGGCAGGGAATAAAGGAAAGATGAAATTACATGTCAAAAGATACTCTGAAAATTGCCCTTGAATGATAAGTAGGTGAAGTAAAAGGTATTCATGACAAAGCTAAAGACTAAACAGAACATTCCAAGAGGAAGTTCTAGAGAACAAAATTAAATATTATAATGACTTATGTAAAAAGCTGGAGATAGAAAAGCATAAAGGAAGAACATGCTCTGTTTTTCTCAAGCTTAAACAATCAAAGAAAAAAATTCAAACCTCAAGTGACAGTAGTGAAGGGTTCTATAGGGAAAAGGTTAAAAGATTCAGGAAACATCAATAGAAGATGAAAGGAATACACAGAGTGATTATATCAAAAGGAATTGGTGGAAGATCAACCATTTTAAGAGGTTGCATATGATCAATAGCCAGTAGTACTGAGGGAAGTTGTGGAAGCTGTCTTGAAGGCATTAGTGAAACACAAGGCTGCAGGAACTGATGGAATATTAACTGAGATCTTTCAACAGATGCAGTACTGGAGGTGCTCACTTGTTTATGCCAAGAGATTTGGAAAACAACTTCCTGGCCAACTTGCTGAAAGAGATCCATATTTGTGTTTATTCCCAAGAAAGGGGGTCCAACTGAATGTGGAAATTATCTTACAATGTCATCAATGGCATGTTCAAGTAAATTTTGCTAAAGAGCATTCAAAAGCAACTGCAGCAGTTTATAGACAGAGAACTGCCTGTAAATCAAGCTGGATTTAGAAGAGGATGTGGAACCAGAGGTATCATTCTTGATGACAGATGGATTTTAATTAAAATAAGGGAATACCAAAAAGTTGTCATCGTCTATGTTTTATTGATTATGCAAAGGCATTTGACTGTGTAGATCACAGCAAATTATGGATAACATTGCAAAGAATAGGAATACCACAGCACTTAATTATATTCATGAGGAATCTGTACATGGAACAAGAGGCAGTTGTTTGAACAGAACAAAGAAACCCTGCTTGGTTTAAAGTCAGGAAAGGTTTGTGTCAAGGCTATATCATTTTACCATATCACTTCAATCTCTATGCTGAGCAAATAATTTGAGAAACTTAAGTTTATGAAGAAAATGTGGAATAAAGACAGGAGTAAGACTTATTAAGAACCTGTGATATGCAGATTACAGAACTTTGCTTGCTGAAAATGAAGATAACTTGAAATACCTGCTAAAAAACACAGCCTTCAGTATGGAATACTTCTCAACATCACGAAAACAAAAATTCTTCCATCTGGGTCATTAAGCAATTTCATGATAAATGGAGAAAAGATTGAAGTATCCAAGATTTTGTCTTTCTTGGTTCCACACTCAATACTGATGCAAGCAGCAGTCAAGAAATCAAAAGATGCATTGCCTTGGGAAAAGCTGTTGCAAAAGACCTCTTTAAAGTGATGAAAAGAAAGATGTCACATTGAAGACAAAGGTGTGCTTGATTCATACTGTGGTATTCAGTTGCATCATATGCTCTTGAAAGCTGTATGGTGAATAAGGGAGACAGGAGAATAACTGATGCTTTTTTTTTTATTATGGTGCTAGGGACAAATATTGAATATAGCATGGATTGCCAAAAGAACTAACAGATCCATTCTCGAAGTGCGAGTAGAGTACTCCTTGGAAGCAAGGATATTTATACTGCATCTTATGTGTATTTTAGGCATGTTTTCAGGAGGGAACAATCCCTGGAGAAGAACATGATATTTGGGAGAGTGGTAGGGAAGTAAAAAGAAGAAAGACCTTCTACTAGATGGATTGACACAATGACTGCAACAATGGATGTAAGCATAAAAATGCTCATGAGCATAGCACAGTGTTGAGTATTGTTTTGTTCTGTTTTGCATAAGATTTTTGTGAATCAGACCCAACTTGATGACACTTAACAACAAGTGGTAAGACATACCCACAAAACTTAGATATTTCTCTGACATATTGATGTGGACTTAAGGTATTAGTTTAGGAAAAATGTTAATGCTTTCATAAATGCTTACTAAAGCTGAGATACACAAGTGCTTCTAGGTAGGTTCTAAAGGTCAGATAGTTCTAAATGAGCACAAGCAAAATAAGAGAAGCCACTGGAAAGGTGGTAAAATCCCAGTGACAGGGTGACAACACTTAACTGTCTTGACAATGTGTTTCCTCTGTTCTTGTCATGTTCCACCATGTGTGATGGCATTAGGGAGGGGCTGAAAATTGGGAGATGACAAATGTTGTAATGAGAGTTTTATATAATTTTAAAGTCAATTTTGTTGAAATAAAATTTAAATATTATGAAATACGTTTGTTGTAATTATATATTTTTATGTACACATTTTTATGGGCATATAACCTCCACCAAAATGAAGATATAAAATATTACCCCTAAAAGTGAATATGTGCCACATCACAGTCCATCCTCTACTCTGGCCCTAGGTAATCATTAGCCTGCTTTCCATCATTAATGATGATATTTATCATCGGCAGTTTTCATATAAATTAAATGATGTTGCATATATTCATTTGTGTTTGGCTTATTTTCCTTAAGATAATAATTTTGAGATTTCTCCATTATATTACTGGTATATATATACATATCTATGTATATACATATATATATGTGTGTATATATACATATTTCATTATTTTTGTATTGCTAAATAATATTTCATTGTATGGATATATTACAGTTTATCAATTATGCAGTTGATGGACACTTGGGTGGTTTCCTGGTTTCAGTTATTTTAAATAAAGCTTCTACAAACATTCATATGCAAATCTTTATATGAATATCTTTTAAGATATTTCATTGATTCCTAAGAGTGAGATTTTTGAAGTGTATAGTAATTGCTTTTTTAACTCATAAAAAACTGAAGACTGCAAAAATGATCATGATATTTTCTTTTTCGCGCCAACAGTATTATAAAATTTCTAGTTTTTCCACATTCCCATCATCAGTTGAAACTGTCAATCTTTTTAATTTCATTCATTCTAATGTGTAATGGGCTCAACTTTAGCTCCGTTGGTAGAGTGACACTCTGTACACTCTGAGGCCCTGAGTTCGAACCCTAACATTGCAAAACTTAGAGAAGGAAGTGGCAATCCACTCCCAAAGCAATCTTGAAACAATTATCCATAGAAACCCCTATGAACAGCAGAGAAGCACTGACAGTAATAGTGTCAAGCATGGTACAGTGTCGAGGAGTGTTTTATCCTGTTGTACATAGAGTCTCTATGAGTTGTACTCAACTTGTTGGCTCCCAAAAAGAACAATTTGTATGTAGTAGTATCCCATTATAGTTTTAATTTGCATTTCTCTGATAAATATTTCAAATAACTTATCATGACCTTATTAATCAATTGTATATCATGTTATATGAAACCATTCAAATCTTTTTCCCATTTGTTGTTCGGTTGTTTACCATTTTAATGATTTAGAAGATTTCCTTATGTAATTTGGATACAAGTGGTTCCCATATATATATATATATATATATATTCCACATATATATATATATATATATATTCCACATATATATATATATATATATATTCCACATATATATATATATATATATATATATATATAATTTTCTTCTATTTGACAGCTTCTCTTTAATAACCTCTGTGATGTCTTTCAATGAACAGACATTTTGAATTTTCTGCAAGTCCAATTTAAGCACGTTTTCTTTGTATGGTTTCCACTTTTTCATCCTAACAATTTTTCTTTCTCCTGTTTGC